>JANTPZ010147577.1:0-24116 GCA_025593235.1 Vachellia pachyceras
AAATATAAATCAACATATAAGGGTAAAATGGTAAATTGGTCATTAACTTTCCTCCCTTCCCCTCCTGAACCAAACAAAATATCATTAAAAATCATTCCCTTCCTTCCCCTCTAACTAAACCAAACAAGGTAACCTTATACCCTTCCATCCCTTTCCTTTCCCTCCTATCCATCCCCATCCTTTCCCCTTCATCAAACCAAACAAAGCCTAAGTGAAGGAAAGGAACAACCTAATAGCTATAGCGACTTGTAGTTCTCATGGTAGTGCTTTAAGAAATGTCCATTAACCTTCATAGTAGCTCCAGTTTCCTCATCTTTAAGCTCTACCATATCGAAATTGTGCATCTTTGTTACTAGGAAAGGCCCATCCCAATGATAATTAAATTTTCCTAGTTTAAAAATAAAACGAGCCTTAAAAAGTAACACTCAATCGCCCTCTTTGAAGTTTTTTCTTAGGATACCCTTATCGTGTACCAACTTAGTTTTTTCCTTTTACATTCGGGCATTTTCATAGACTTCCAATTGTAATTCTTCCATTTCCATGTCCATGTTACATTGCTTGACTGCCCAATACACCTTGTGCTCCAGTTATATCAGAAGATGGCATGGTTTACCAAATACCAACCGGTATGGTGACATTCCAATTGGAGATTTGTAAGCAGTTCTGTAGCGCCATAGTGCTTCTTCCAGGCGGAGGCTCCAGTCTTTCTTCGAGGGTTTAACCATTTTCTCTAGGATGTGCTTTACCTCTCTATTTGATACTTCAGCTTGACCATTGGTTTGCAGATGGTAGGCAGTAGAGATTTATGGGTGACATCAAACTTTGAAAACAATTTATTCATAACTCTATTGCAAAAGTAGGTGCCCCTATCACTTACTATAGCTTTGGGAATACCGAACCTATAGGAAATATTTGATTTGATGAATTTTAACATGGTTTGAGCATAATCTTTTCTAGTAGGATTGCCTCAATCCATGTAGAAACATAATCCAAGCTAAAAGTATGTACATAAAGCTAAAGGATGACAGAAAAGGTCCCATAAAATCGATACCCCAAACATAAAAATTTCACATCACAACAAGGGTTGTTGAGGCATTTCATGATGTTTACCTAATCCCCCAAAACGTTGACATCTATCGCAAGAGTGATAGAACAAATATGAGTCCTTAAATAATGAAGGCCAGTAAAACCCTAAATCTAAGATCTTTCTAGATGTCCTCCATGCACTGAAATACCCTCCGCAAACTAAGGAATGGCAAGTTGAGATGATAGGCTCAAATTCCTCATTTGATACGCATTTTCTAATCACTTGATCACTACACATTCTCTACAGGTGAGGGGTGTCCCATATTTAAGCCGGTACTCACTTTTAAGCATTTGTGCCTGATGTGAAGTCATAAAAGGTGGGCTAAATCCGGTGACTAAGTAATAAACAATATGAGCATACCATGGCTCTCTGACAATTAAAGCGTATAGTTTTGAATCAGGAAATGAATCACAAATTAAGTTAGAAGAATTTAATCCCCTAGTGTTATCAGGTAATTGGCTTAGATGATCTGCCACTTGATTCACAGATCCCGATCTATCCTTTATTTCCACATCAAACTCTTGAAGAAGCAAAGCCCATCTAATCAATTGTGGTTTTAACTGAGGATTTTAAGTAAGTACTTAATAGCTGTATGGTCAGTGAAAACAATAACATGAGACCTCAATAGATACTGTCTAAATTTTTCTAATGTAAACACAATAGCAAATAGGTCTTTCTCAGTTGTGGTATAATTCATTTGGGTTGGATCCAATGTCTTGGATGCATAGGCTATAAGTCTAGAAACCTTAGCTACTTTTTACCCATGCATTACCCCAACAGCATAATTGGAAGCATCACAAGAAAGTTCAAAGGGTAATTCCCAATTTGGCACAATCAAAATAGGTGTAGAAATAAGTTGCATTTTTAGTTCATCAAACGCCACTTTGCAATGGTTATTAAATTCAAATTTTATGTCTTTTTGCAGTAGCTTAGAAAGAGGTCATGCAATTTGTTGAAGTCCTTGATGAACCGTCTATAAAACCTAGCATGACCAAGAAAAGAATGGATATCTTTCACGCAACTAGGGCAAGGTAATGAAGAAATTACTTCAATTTTTGCTTTATCTACTTCAATGCCCTTTTGCAAAATCAAATGCCATAGAACGATTCCCTTATTTACCATAAAATGACATTTTTCAAAGTTCAAGATCAAATTTTACTTAATACATTTTCAAAACCTTTTTAAGGCTAGTCAAACAATCATCAAAAAATCCTCCGTAAATAGTGAAACCGTCCATGAAAACTGCCATCATGCAGCATTGGAAGTGTTGGGGATTAGAACGTACATGTAACAGAATTTAAAATTTTCTAATCCCAAATACGGATCTGTCAAAGGCATTTAGATCGAGGAGATGAAGGCGTACCTTTTGCATTTTGAAAATGTCCCTTCCTTTGTGTCTGGATCTCTTTAGATTCCACAACCTTCCGCGCTCTTGCTTCCGATCACGAGGAGCCGACGTTCTTTCAATCACCTCCCTCTACTGGTATCCACGCGAACAATCTCCAACAATAGCAGTATGCTAGCGCCTCTTCGTTTCTCTCTCTAGGGTTTCATGGCTTAAGAGCGAATTTAAATTCAGAAATGGATGCCTATTATGTTCACGAGCACTCAAATTTATAAAGCTCATGGAGTGCATCATAATTTAAGATTAATCTTTTATTAATCTTTAAAAATTCAAATTTGAATTTCAAGATCTAATCTTGCAATTCGAAATTTCAGAGGATATTTAGGATCTAATCTTGCAATCCAAAATTTTAAAAGGATATTCAAGATCCAATCTTACAATTTGAAATTTCAGAGGATATTCAAGATCTATCTTGCAATCCAAAATTTCAAAAGGATATTTAAGAACTAATCTTGAAATTCGAATTTCAAAAGGACATTCAAGATCTAATCTTGAAATTCCAATATTCAAGATCCAATCTTGAAATTCAAAATTTCAAAAAGGATATTCAAGATCTAATCTTGCAATTCCAATAGTCAAGATCTAATCTTGAAATTCGAAATTCAAAATGTGAAATTTGAATTTTGAAATCTTAATTTGGATTAAATTGATCTGATCAAGTCATATCCATTTAATTAATCCAAATATTGAGCCAACATATTTAACTTATCTTTATAAATTAACTTAATGCTAGTTATTTAATTTATCAAATAAATTAAATATTAAACTAACCCACACAAATATTATTTACATAATATTGTGTAATTTTGAATTTCAACATTTAAAATTCAAATAAACCCTAGAAATAAAGCTTATGTTGGGTTGTTCTTGTGTTCGACCCTGTAGGCCCATATAAAGTTGGCAGTGGGCTAATCTCACCATAAGCCCACAAGTCGCAAGCGGTCTCTAGTAAGAATTACAACTACCTAAATCATATGAGGATCGTTAACACGATGTAACCTTTTATGCAACCACATCACGTCCCTTTTGTCACGCGATATCTCGGTTAAGGATGAGGCATGGATGATGTCATCCTCATATTTTCGACCATTACTTTCTCTATCCATGAGTAGTCTGATCAAAGAAAACGAAAACTCCTTCTCATTATTGTATGGCCATACATTTCTCAGGCTCACTATTCGATGGGCCCAGTAATATCTCTCGACTAATGTGAGGGACAAATCCCATCTTGATCACTCATATTCCTCCACATGAAAACCCTTAAGCCCAATTATAACCTTTATCATCACCCGGTCAAAGGTGACTTTTGACTAGGTCAAAGCTTAGTGACTTTCATGCAGGAATCCATGATGATCTCAGGTTAAAGGGTATTGTGACGTAATCACATATGAGATAAGCTAATGACTTAATCCATGTAGCTTTCTCATAGTGGGTCATCCCAGCACGTTATACTCTTACAAGTGCCTATGACTTTGACTCATATCTCCATACCTTATTAAAGTTATACTGGTCTTACCTTATCTACATTACCGCATAGACAACCAACCAGGGACATTTAAGATAATATTCATAATTCGTCTATGGATGTAATTATCACAACACATATGCAAAACATATGATAATAAAATGAAGAAAATATATTAAAAGAAATAATGTGCAAGTACAATGCTTGGCCCTATGGCACAATTTCCAGCAGGAAGATCCCTAATCCTCAACCACAATAGATATTTTTCCTTTGGCAGAGATGATAAAACCTTGTCATTGAAACGTAATGGAAACAGATTAAAAGATTTGTGATTTCCAAGGATTGCACTATAGGGTGCAACCCCAGGGTCGTTCTCTGCGGAGCTTTGCGTACCACTAGTTAGTAGCTTGTGTTTAGTTCGCTTTGCAAATGAAAACCATTTTTGATTCAAAATCGCTATGTACCTAAAGGCTAAACACAAAGTAAAATCTCTTTTATGTATTTTTTTTTTTGATTTTGGGAAATGGCAAAAGTAGGATTAAGGTGAAAAAGATGTTGGATAATTGATTTCCTCTTGAAAATGATTTAGGCCTTCATAGTTCACAAAATATGAGGGAAAGTGATAGTTTTCGTGTAACATCCCCAGAGCCCTCCCTCGCATATATTGTCCTTTTTTGCAGCCGTAGCCAAGAGCAGTGTTTTGTTCCTCTGGGTGCAGCCGTAGCTACCCAGAAAACGCGTCCACGAAGGGAAGGTATCCACACCCTTATAAGGCATGCTTCGTTCTCCTTCCCAATCGATGTGAGACTTTACAATCCACCCCCCATAGGGGCTCAGAGCGTCCTCGCTGGCACACCGACCGGAGGCCTGGCTCTGATACCAAAAATTGTAATGTCCTCTTTCTTTAACTCAAAAAAGTGACTAATATTATAATGTAGTCACTTTTTGAGTTAAAGAAAGAGGACGTTACATTTCGTACTAAGTTTCTTAATGTAAACCCCAACAAATCACTGGGTCAGAAATTCCATACAATGAACTCCATTCTATGAAACCCTTTAAAAACACTTAGTGTGTGTACGGAAGTTGCAAAGTGAAAAATTCAACTCAACACAATATTGCCTCTAAACTCAAGCACAACTGTGAAGATAGAAGAGAACAACAAAGATCTCGTTGAATAGATAGAAATGAGACTTCACTCTACCAAGTTAAACACAAAGCAAGTTCAATACATAAATAATCCAAGTTTAGCTCGACCGAGACCAAGTATTTACGTACAACTCACAAGTCCTAACTCAAAAAATATGTAATCCATAACATAAATACAGATTGAAAACTATTACTCCCCTTTTTGACACATTGAACTTAAACCCTCTTCATTTCCAAGAGGAAGGGAGATGCTCAGCTACTCATAGCAAGTAGTTTCGAACTCTTGATGGATGGATGGTGAGGCATAAATGGATTAGGGATGAGATTAGGGTTGTGTAAGTAGAGAGAATGAGAGAAATGAGAGATGGGAGAGTGTTTCTTGCCTCCCACTTCGTTCCCTTTTCAAAACTTACCCTAATTAGCATATACCAACTGTCCAGGGTCAAATCCAAAAAGGTGGGTCGGGTAGTTTTTCCATTTGGAGTATAATCTGGTGCTGATGCATGATATTCACCGCGGCGAACCTCTCTAGAGAGTTCATACTCGCTTGATTGAACTTTGGCCGTGGCAAACTTTGAATTACACCGCGGTGAAATGTTCCAGAGCTGCTTTCTCATGATCTTTAATAGAGTTCCTGAAATGAATTAGCAAACATGTGAAGCATCACTTGCTCATGATGGAAATTAAGTGTAAATGTATCATTATTCATGGAAAATACATCTGAAATCAAGCTAATCAAGATCAACAACTCTAAATCTCAATTTAAGCACAAGAAGGGTAATGAAGGGCCAAAATTACTTTAAAAGCTCTGGAAATTCCAGCAAAAATATAGTGAAAATAAAGCTCAATCAGTCCCCAAGGCATTACACAGTCCAAAGGGCATCCTTCGATATGCAAATGTACAAAAAGTGCATGTGCATGTGGTTTCTTCTTGGTCCTCAGGTGCAATTGTTACTTGTAAGTACCTTGAGAAACCATCTAAAAAGCAGTAATACAATTTCCCCGCTAGCCTCCCAAGCATTTGTCAATAAAGGGCAAAGAAAAATGATCCTTTCATGTGGCATTATTTAATTTCCTATAATCGATACACACGCGCTAAGAGTTTTGAACCCTTGTAGGTATAAGTTCATCCTTTTCATTCCTCAGCACTGTAATCCCGCTCTTTTTAGGTAGCACATGGATAGGGCTAACCCATTCGCTATCCGAAATTGGATAAATAATCCATGCACTCAATAGTTTGGTGATCTCCTTTTTTACCACATCTAATATCAAGGGGTTCAACCTCCTCTGGGGTTGCTTAATGGGTTTTGACTCTTCCTTTAAAAGAATTCTATGAGTGCATATCACTGGGCTAATCCCCGTAATGTCTACCAGGGTCTACCCTGATGCTCTTTTATGCTCTCTTAAAACAGCTAATAGTATCTCTTCCTCCTTTTGAGATAAAGATTTAGCAATTATAACAGGAAGAGTATTATCTAATCCAAGATAAGCGTATTTTAAATTAGAAGGTAGGGGTTTCAGTTCTAGAGTAGGGGGTTGCACAACTGAAGGGATCAATTTGTGAATCTCAAAAGAGTAGAGATCACTTCATTATTTGAGATGTCCTGTTAGTCGATCAACTTTCCAGTTGCTACTAATCTTGTTAAAAACAAAGTTTCCTTTTTTAAGAAAATTGTTGTATTTTGAAAAAAAACATCTTGATTCAAGGAATCCTAATTAAAAACTGAATCACAGTGGATGTTTCTATTCAATTCTAAGAGAGTTAAATGTTTAAATCCTTTAAATTTAATCTTGTCGAAAAATAAGTTCCCACTGCATATCCATGTCTCATGTGCACATTCATTCCATTATGCATTCCCACTTATTATTAAACATGTCATGCATTTTGTGAAAATTTGTTCGAAAGTTATGCTATTGGGATTTCTTTGAAATCTCACTCTCTCCCACTAAACATTTTTAGGTGGAAGCACTCTCTAGGGTAAGGAGAAAGTAAATGATTCTTGAAGCAAAGTGGTTATGTAATGTGATGTATTATGTTATGACTTATATGTTGTGATGTTTAAAGTTGTAATGTAATATGTAATATGACTTGTGTATGTATCATGGACTTATGACAACTAGTATATGCCTTGAAAATGCCTAATTAAATAGGTTAATATGGTTAATAAAGGCTTAGAAATCAAAATGGTAAGTTATGAAGTAGCGTAGAAATTTGGTTGTGTTGAAAGTGAAGTTGGTCATTTGCCCTACTTTACCCTGTCGGGAAACATAGCAAATGAACTTTAAATGAGCTGAAATTTTGTGCACAAATAGTTCACATTACAAGATTTAAAACAAGCTAAGTATCACTGGAATTTGAGTTTTTTTACAGAAATTTATGACTGTCCAAGTTTGGTGAAAAATCACAGAAAAACCTGGGAAAATAGAAAATTTACCATATGAACAGTACATTTTTGCGAATTAATCTGTACCAATTGGACAACTTACTGTTAAAATGAGTATTTTTCCCTCATAAAAGAATTTTTAAGCTTTAAATAGAAGTTGGAACCACTCAATTTCGATTTTTCTAGAACTAGTTATGAATTTTCAAAGTTGGCCCTAAAAACTGTGAATATTAACTTTCTTAAAATTGGAAGTTTTCAATTTAGTCCCTTTTGTCCATTTGAATTACTTGAGACCATGAATTGGTTCCAAATCATAATAATGGAAGCTAAGAGGGATAAATAAGAGGGTTTACACTGTTTTTGATATCAGAGCAAAGGTTTGGAAATTTCCTTAATTAATTGTGCATTATTGCTTGATATGTTATTCATAATTATTCAATGTGCTTATGCATTGTATATGTTATGAGTTGAATGTTATGTTATGAAATGGTTGCCTTTTTTGGATATGTGATAGATAGCTATATCTTATGTTCAACTTTATATGAATGGATGTGATTAGTTAAATATGACAAAGAAAAGTGAAGAGGCTAACTAACCCGAACATTATAAAGAAGATAGCTTCCATTCCAAACCTTCGGTAAATCAAGGAAATCTTGGAGAGGAAGATCCTGAAATAGAGATTTACTTTGATTCAGATTACGACCAAGGTAAACCAATACCTGCGAAACCTATTGCGAGGAAGGATCCACGAGAGGATGAGTTCAGGCTCACAATATTAGGTAAGGGACTTCCTGTAAAGAAAAGACTCCGACCCGATGAGTGGATAAGACAGCTACTAGAAGAACCGTTTATGAGAAGTCCTGAGGAATGAAACATCCAGGAAGAGGGACAATTTGAGAAGAAGGAATCTTCCGTGTCCAATTCCAACATAGTTGAATCATCCGAAGATTCTAATGATGGACCAATACTATTCACAAGATGACTGCTCTACATCACCCCTGGATGACATTACCCAAGGACTCCGTAGCACACTGCTCTGCATGGATGAGGGTTTATGTTTGCTTGGATCAGGAGGGTTTGATTGGCGTACGAGCTAGATAAGATTACTTTGGATAAGACATCTGATGAAGACTGGACCTGGGCAATGTTAGCTGCCATACTGACATTGGCATGCGACGGCATGCTTATCAAGAGATACCAAAAATTCCTTTTCCCTGTTTTTATGCATGCTTAGAAAATTAAAAGCTATAGTATATGATATGTTTATTGATGATTAGACGTTAGTACTCTTATATGTTTAATAGAACTTTTGTGTATAAAAGCTGAGACTGAGATGGTACTGATTAGTTGTTATGTATATAGAAGCATATGCTAATATATGAATATCATGTTTTAGTAGCATTTGACGAGCATGATATTTAATTTGCTACATTGACGTGGTTTATTCATTTTTAAAGGATTAAAAGATTAATATGGTGCGAACTCGTAGAACTGGAATTAGAGATGATCAAAGGGGTCAACCTAGACAGGAAGACCTAATGCAAGAAATTTTAAGAAGATTAATTGAACAGCAACAACTAATGGAAGAGCTAAGAATGACACAGGCTCGTCAAGAGCAAGAGAGAGTTCACCAAGAGCAAGAGAGGGTGGTGGAAAGAGAGGCTACCATATAGGCAGCAGTAGTAGTAGCCCTAGCTGCTCAGAATCAAAATGTTCAGACTCCTCCTCAGCAAGAACCTCAACCCCCTTCGCAACAAGAACCTGAACCAATCCCTAAGCCTCCTCCAATTAGAATGGTGAGGCTAAAGGATAAGGAAGATGTTCAGCAGTGGGTAAGTAAGTTTTGTAAACATAACCCACCTACTTTTGAAGGATCTCTGAATGTGCAAGTTGCAGAAAGTTGGATAATGCAGCTTGAGAAAATTTTTAAAGTAATTAACTGCCCCTCTGAGATAAGAGCACAGTTGGCTATTTATAAGCTGGAACAAGAATCTGATAGATGGTGGAACAACAATGAACTTATATTGAGGACAAGAGATGTCCCCATTACTTGGGAAGTTTTTCTGGAACAATTTAACCAGAAGTATTTCCCTAAGTCTTTGTAGGAGAGAAGGAAGCTGAATTCCTTATTTTAAGGCAAGGAGATAGAGAATCTTTTGATGAATACTTAGCAAGGTATCTTCTGTTATCTCAATATTCCACTTACCTCCAAAGAACTCATGATGAGGAATGGAATATTGAGAGGATGCTCCGAGGACTAAGGCCAGCTTTAAGAGAGAGAGTTGCCCCGATGAGGATTACTACCTTTAATACTGCAGTCAAAGTCTGTAGAGTTATTGAAAGTAGCCAGAATCATCATTCACTGGCTAAGGCCTTAACATCAACTAAGAGGCCTGGAATAGGTAGTTCCTCAGGAACTACCCTTTTACATGAAAGGATTTAAGAAAGTAGGAAAGAAAGGAAATTTTCAGCGTAGCCAGCCCATTAAGTTGTGCAACTTATATGGCAAGAATCATGGTGATAGACCTTGTTTAGTAGGCCAGAATGTCTGCTATACATGTGGAAAACCTGGACACTTTGCTAGAGACTGTAAGCAGGTGATTGAGGGGTCCAGACCTCAAAGCTCGGGTAGAGTTTTTGCAATGAACCAAGAAGAAGCTCGCAAGTCGCCCGAGATGATACAAGGTACAATTTGTATAAATAATTATCTTGTATATGCAATGTTTGATATAGGCGCATGCCATTCATTTATATCATATAACTGTGCTGAGTGTCTGGGTCTGATCATAGTTACATTACCATATGACATGACCGTTTTCACCCCTACTGGTATAAGAGCTGTCACATGTTATGCATGTTTAAATTGCATAGTCCAGTATGAGCATTGTAGCACTGTTATTGATTTAATATGTTTACCTTTCATGACATTGATGTGATTATTGGTCTGAACTGGCTGTCTGCAAATAATATTTTGCTTGATTGTAAGAATCGAACCTTAGTATTACCCCATAGGGAGTCAAGTCCATATACTGAGGTTCGACTAAGCTTTATGACTGAGGCAGAAGCATACAGATGTTTGAGAAAGGGCTGTCAAGGCTATGTGGTTTTCTTTTTATTTGAAGTTGAAACCAAAGAGGCCCTTAATGATAATCCAGTAGTCAGAGAGTTCCCAGAGGTGTTTCCGGAGGAATTTAGCGGACTGCCCCCAGAAAGAGAAGTAGAGTTCATAATTGATTTAGTACCCAGAACGAACCCGATTTCTAAGACTCCATATAGAATGGCTCCAAATGAGATGAAAGAGTTGAAGAGTCAAATAGAGGAGATGTTAGAGAAGGGGTTCATTAGACACAGTGTTTCACCTTGGGGAGCCCCAGTTCTCTTTGTCAAAAAGAAAGATGGAAGTCTGAGATTATGTATCGACTATCGAGAGCTAAATAAGGTGACTGTGAAGAACAAGTATCCACTTCCCTGTATCGATGATTTGTTAGACCAGTTGAGTGGCGCCCAGATATTTTCCAAGATAGATCTCTGATCAGGCTACCATCAGCTCCGAGTTAGAGCTGAGATATTCCCAAGACGGCTTTCCGCACCAGATATGGACATTATGAGTTTCTTGTGATGCTGTTTGGATTGATGAATGCCCCTGCGGTCTTCATGGATTACATGAATCGTGTTTTTTGGCAATACCTGGATCAGTTTGTCGTAGTCTTCATTAATGATATCCTAGTATACTCCAAATCTTTATAGGAGCACGAAAGGCATCTGAGAATCGTATTAAACATTTTGAAAGATAAATAATTATATGCTAAGCTCATTAAGTGTGAATTCTGGCTAACAGAAGTAAGATTCCTAGGGCATATGATCTCTCAGGAAGGAGTCGCAGTAGACTCGGCCAAAGTAGATGCAGTCCTAAGATGGAATCGGCCTAGGACAGTAACGGAAGTCAGAAGCTTTCTGGGCCTAGCGTGATATTATAGATGTTTTATTCAAAAATTTTCTCGGATTGTCTTACCGTTAATTAGGATCACTAGAAAGAACCAACCTTTTTCATGGGATGAAAAGTGTGAGGCTAGTTTTCAAGAGTTAAAGAAAAAGCTAACTTCAGCCCTGGTACTAGTAATCCCATATCTAAAGAAGACCTTTGTGGTCTACAGTGATGCTAGCAAGCATGGACTAGGATGTGTATTGATGCAGCAGGGAAGAGTAGTAGCTTATGCCTCACGATAGTTAAAACCTCATAAAGAAAATTATCCCACACATGATTTGGAGCTAGCAGTGATAGTTTATGCTCAAAAGATATGGAGTCACTACTTATATAGAGAAACCATCGAATTATATTATGATCATAAGAGTCTCAAGTATTTATAAGATCAGAAAGAACTGAACTTGAGACAAAGACGATGGATGGAGTTGCTCAAAGACTATAACTATCAGATTGGATATCATCCAAGTAAAGCTAACGTAGTTGCTGATGCACTGAGCAGGAAGACAGCGCAGGTGGCTATAATGATGATGAAAGAGCAGAAATTGATAGAGTATCTCCGAGACTGGGGAGTATTGAATCAGTTGCAAGTGGAGCCTGAAAGATTTGGGACCACTCAGATTCTTTTGAATATAGAAAATGAAATTAAGGAAGCTTAGCAAGAAGATCCGTTTGCTCATAACATTGAGACTCAGATGAGTCAAGGGGGAGCAAAAGAATTCAATAGAGACCCTGAGGGAATAATCAAGTTCAGAAATAGATATTATATCCCTCCAAAGCCTGGTTTGAAGCAGAAGATACTAGATGAGTCTCACAGAAGCAAATATACTATTCACTCTGGAATGACAAAAATGTACCATGAGTTGAAACGATTATTTTAGTGGCCTGGTATGAAGAGAGATATTACTGAATATGTAATGAAATGTCTCACTTGTCAGAAAGTGAAGGTAGAACACTAGAAGCCACCATGATTGCTACAAAGCCTAGCCATTCCAGAGTGGAAATGGGATAGTGTCATGATGGATTTTATCATTAGTTTGCCAGAATCAGCAAACCACAATGCTATCTGGGTAATAGTGGATAGATTGACTAAGTCAGCTCATTTTCTACCAGTGCATACAAGTTGGCCACTGACGAAACTCACAGAGACTTATATTAAGGAGATAGTAAGATTGCATGGGGTGACAAAGAACATAATTTCTGATCGAGATCCTCATTTTACTTCAAGATTCTGGAAGTCATTATAAGAGGCACTCGGAACTAGGTTAAGTTTTAGCATAGCATATCATCCATAAATGGATGGACAGTCAGAAAGAACGATTCAAACGCTTGAAGATATGTTGAGAGCATGTGTGCTAGAACTAAAAGGAACATAGAGCGTATATCTGCCATTAGCTGAGTTTGCACATAATAACAGTTATCATTCTAGTATAGAGATGGCACCTTATGAAGCATTGTATGGAAGAAAGTGCAGATCTCTATTATGTTGGACATAGTTAAAAGAACGAGAATGTACGATCTAGAACTAGTAGATCGTACAGCTGTAAAGATAGAAATGATAAAGAAGAAGTTACAAGCAGCACAGAGTTAACAGAAAAGTTATGCTAATAAGAGAAGATGACCCTTGGAATTCGAAGTTGGGGACCATGCATTTCTTCGAGTATCTCTAATAACAGGTGTAAGTCGATCTTTGAAGATGAAGAAGCTTAGTCCAAAGTATATTGGGCCATTCCAAATCTTAGATAGAGTCGTTCCAATGGCATATCGGTTAACATTACCCCCAAATTTGAGTCTGATACATAATATCTTCCATGTTTCCCAGTTAAAGAAATATAATCCTGACCCTGCACATGTTATCGAATATGAAAATATTGCATTGCAAGAGAATTTGTCATATGAAGTAGGACCATCTTGTATTATTGACCGGAAAGTGAAGCAGCTCCGGAACAAAGGCATCCCGATGGTCAAAGTCATATGGCAAGGGTCAGCAGCTGAAGAAGCTACCTGGGAAACTGAGGAGGACATGAAGAATTGGTATCCAAAGTTATTTTCATAAGGTATGTATATTTCAAGGATGAAATTTATTTTAAGGGGGTAGAAATGTAATATCCATAATTTTCTTTATGCTAACTGATATAAATGCTAACCTGTTGATAATAATATGACAGAATTTAAGAATACATAGTTCATAAATGGAATAAAGTTATAGGCCGGAAGTCACAGAATCAGATTTGGCCTGGTGGATAGAAGTCGGTAAGAACTTTAAAGTTAAGCGTGCTCGCCCCGGGAGTAATTTTAGGATGGGTAAACTCCTAGGAAGTTGCCCAAGGGGTCAAAAACCAAAAGATCAAGGGCAACAAAGTCAAGGGCAAAATGGGAATTTATGAAATGTTAGACTGTGGAAGGGTATTTTGGTCATTAAGAGAAAGTGTAAGGGCATTTTGGTCATTTGACAAAGTCAAAGTCAAACAGTTGACCAAAAATCAGAAAATTTCACAAGTGCCCAAAAGATAGAGCAAAACTCACTGATTACCAGAAATTCAACCGATTGTTGAAATTCGGTCTGGATAAAGAATTATGGAATTTGAAAGATTTAAGGTTGAAAATATTTATTTAAGGTATCAGGAATTCCCTAAGAACAAAAAACAGAGTCTATAGAAATTCAGTGGAATTTATAGTATTTTACAAAAGTATTGCCCAAAGTACAATTAAGGTAATTTTCCTGAAAATGAGGAAAAAGGCCCGAAAAATCCCCAAAAATATAATTTATTACAAAACTTAATTTTGAATAATTTAGAAGGTATTTTGGGGAAATATGAACGGCTAGAATACCAATGAAAAATGTAGAAAATTATAAGGTCTAAAAATAATTTATTCTAAAATTATTCGTTTTCAAGAGTTTTTAATAGGATAAAATAATCCTGTTAATTTTGGGTGGATTAAAGGACAATTTGAGGATGATGATTTGAATATATTTAAGAGGCAATTATGGAGATTAAATGAGGAAGAAAATATTTTCATAAAAGTAGAAAAATATTTTCCGGAATAGAGTTATGTTTAACGGCGAAAAGTGCAATCTGTAGAAGTAACTGAAGGGGATCCAGTTTAGTTACTCAAACCAGACTTCTAACCCCCTAGTTACAGCCATGATGACACCTTTTGAGTGGCCAATGAGAGGAAGGAAAGTGTCTCACATGTGGGCAAATCCTAGCCCTTAAATTCCTAATGGGTTTGATAAATCAAGTTTTCCCTCCATTTCTCCACCATTCCAACCGCCATTTTCCAGCTGCAAAGGAGAAGAGAGAAGACACCATTTTTGAGAGCAAGAGGAAGGGTAAGAGCTTGGGAAATCACAAGGTAAGAGGAGTTACAACTTATGTTATATATATCAAAATCCTCCTTTCAACTTCTTCTACAACTTCCATGGATTGGAATTTTGATTTGAGCTCTCTTTCTCAAGTTTGGATACTTAGGGTTCTTGGGAGAAAAGTGAGAAAGAGAGGGATTTAGAGCCATTGATTGATGATAAAAGCCTCCTTATGTTGTAAGGAGTGTTTTGATATATATTGTGGTTGTTTGAGTTTGTTTTGTGATTTTGTAAATTTGGGAAATCTTGAAGTTTTAGAGGAGGTGCTACCCAATTTTTCATTTGATATAGGAGAGCTAAAAACAAGGTATACCATGTTTGAATATGAATTTGGGAACAAGAATCAAGTGTTGTAAGTGATGAAAGTTGAAAAATACATGTTAAGGTATTTTGGGGAAACCTCTCGGCCTGTGCTGGTTCAAGAGGAAGGAAGTTTCTTTTGATGATTTTGATGCTTCCAATGAGTCCAAAATGAGTTTTTGTGTAGGGTAAAAGTGGTCACAAGTTTGTGAAAACCCTAAAAGACATTAGTGATAAGTTAGGGTTTATAAGGTTCTTAAAGTTCAAGAGTTGGTTCAAGGGAGTTTTACCTTGGATTTTGTTTTGGAAATGGCTTGTAATTAATGGCCATGATGTTGTTGATTATGTAGGCAAGTGTTTGGTGTAAGAGGATAAATTTCTAAGAGGTCAAGAGAGCTTACAACTTAAAGGAAGTTGAAGAAGTAAAGGTAGCAATACCTTCTAACTTAACTTTATGTTGCGAAATTGTATTGAAAACTTTGCATGACTTATTTTATGAGAATGAAAGTGTGAATTTGTGCTCGATCTGCTATGGCCATATGCATATCCATGTCTCATGTGTACATTCATTCCATTTATGCATTCACACTTATTATTAAACATGTCATGCATTTTATGAAAAATTGTTTGAAAGTTTTGCTATTGGGATTTCTTTAAAATCTCACTCTCCCCCACTAACCATTTTTAGGTGAAAGCACTCTCAAGGGTAAGGAGAAAGTGAATGCTTCTTGAAGCAAAGTGGATATGTAATGTGATGGATTATGTTATGACTTATATGTTATGATATTTGAAGTTGTAATGTAATATGTAATATGACTTGTGTACGTATCATGGACTTATGAAAACTAGTATATGCCTTGAGAATGCCTAATTACATAGTTTAATATGGTTAAGAAAGGCTTAGAAATCAAAATGGTAAGTTATGAAGTTAAGTAGGGTAGAAATTTGGCTAAGTGTTGAAAGTGAAGTTTGTCATTTGCCCTACTTTACCCTGTCGGGAAACATAGCAAATGAACTGAATTTTTGTGGAAAAATAGTTCACATTAAAATCTTTAAAACAAGCTAAAGATCACTGAAATTGGAGTCTTGTACAGAAAGTTATGACTGTCCAAGGTTGGCGAAAAATCACAGAAAAACATGGGAAAATAGAAATTTTACAATATGAACAGTACATTTTTACGAATTAATCTGTACAAATTGGACTAGTTACTGTTCAATTAGTATTTTTTTCCCTTATAAAGGAATTTGTAAGCTTCAAATAGAAGTTGGAATCACTCAATTTCGATTTTTCTAGAATTAGTTATGAATTTTCAAAGTTGGCCCTAAAAACTGTGAATAGTAACTTTCTTAAAAATGAAAGTTTTCAATTTAGTCCCTTTTGTCCATTTGAATTACTTGAGGCTATGAATTGGTTCCAAATCATAATAATAGAAGCAAAGAGGGATAAATAAGAGATGTTACATATATTAGATACTCCATGTTGCTCTCATATGTATAAATGTGCAAGATTTGAAGGACAAAGCTGAAGAAGGGTGAAGTTGACATGCAAATTAGAAACAGAGCAAGAGTTGTTGCTTTAGATGTAGGCACTTATGAATTATTTTTGCCTAATGGGTTTTTTTTAACAATTGCTATTATGTTCCTGCTTTGAATAGTAACATTATTTCACTTTCTTATTTAGATAAGGAAGGTTTTATTTCCATTACTAGAAATGATAAATGTTTTATTTATTGTAATGATGCTTTTTAAATTGATGGTGATATGCATATTAGTCATTATTTATTGAATTTAGAACATCCTAACAATAAAAATATCGATAACATAATAACTATAACGCTGTCGTCTAGGGCATATAAATGAAAAATGCTTTTCAAAACCCCATCAATATAGATTTCTTAACTCATTTGATTTGAATTATATGATAAAGGTGAATCTTGCTTATTTAGCAAGATGACAAAGGTGTTGGGATTTTAGAACGTACACGCAGCGGAATTTAAAATTTTCTAATCCCAAATACGGATCTATCAAAGGCATTTAGATCGAGGAGATGAAGGCGTACCTTTTACGTTTCGAGATTATCCCTTCCTTCGAGTCTAGATCTCTTCAAATTCCACAACCTTCCGCGCTCTTGCTTCCAATCACGAGGAGCCGATGTTCTTTCAATCGCCTCCCTCTACAGGTATCCATGAGAATAGTATCTAACAATAGCAGTGTGCTAGCACCTCTTCGTTTCTCTCTCTAGGGTTTCATGGCTCAAAAGTGAATTCAAAATTCAGAATGGGATGCCACTACTGTTCACGAGCACTCATGTTTATAGAGCTCATGTAGTCCACAATAATCCAAATTAATCTTTTATTAATTTTTAAAAATCTGAATTTTTAATTTCAAAAAGATATTCAAGATCTAACTTGATTAATCTTGAAATTCAAAATTTGAACCGAAAGATAATCAAGATCTAATCTCAAAATTTGAATTTCAAAAGATATTCAAGATATAATCTTGATCAATCTTGAAATTCAAAATTTGAAACTCAAAAGATATTCAAGATCTAATCTTCAAATTTGAATTTCAAAGATATTCAAGATCTATTCTTGATTAATATTAAAATTTGAAATTTGAAATTCAAAAGATATTCAAGATCTCATCTTGAAATTTGAATTTCAAAAGATATTCAAGATATAATCTTGATTAATCTTGAAATTCGAAATTTGAAATTCAAAAATGTGAAATTCGAATTTTGCAATCTTAATTTGGATTAAATTGATCTGATCAAATCATATCCATTTAATTAATCCAAATAATGAGCCAACAAATTTAATTTATCTTTATAAAATAAATTAATGCTAGTTATTTAATATATCAAATAAATTAAATATTAAACTAACACACACAAATATTATTTACATAATATTATGCAATTTTGAATTTTAACATATATATACATATATTTAAAATTCAAATAAACCCTAAAAATAAAGCTTATGTTGGGTTGTTCTAACGTGCGACCCTATAGGCCCACAAGTCGCAAGCGGTCTCTAGCAAGACAATACGACTACCCAAATCATACGGGGATCGTTAACACGACGCAATCTTTTATGCAACCACATCACATCCCTTTTATCACGCGATATCTGATCAGAGATGAGGCATGGATGATGTCATCCTCCTATTCCCGACCATTACTTTCTTGATCCCTGAGTTGTCTGATCAAAGAAACAAAAACCCTTTTCCGTTACAGTATGGCCATACATTTCTCAGACTCACTCATCGAGGAGCCCAGTACTATCTCTCAACTAATATGAGGGACAAATCCCATCTTGATCACTCACATTCCTCCACTTAAGCCCGATTATAGCCTTTATCATCACCCGGTCAAAGGTGACTTTTGACTACGTCAAAGCTTAGTGACTTTCATGCAGGAATCCATGATGATCTCAGGTCAAAGGGCATTATGACGTGATTACATATGAGATAAGCTAATGACTTAATCCATGCAGCTTTCTCATAGCGGGTCGGTCCAGCACCTTGTACTCTTACAAGTGCTTATGACTTTAACTCATATCTCCATACCTTATCAAAGTCATACTAGTATTGCTTTATCTTTGTTCCCACGTAGATAACTGACGAGGAAAATTTAGGACAATAATCATAATTTGCCCATGGATGCAATTATCATAATAAACATGCAAAAGTTATGATAATTAAATGGAGAAAATACATTAAAATAAATAATGTGTGAAGTAAATGATTGGCCCCTAGGGCATAATTTCCAGCAAAAGGCGCCTTGTTGCTTTAGCTGTAGGCACTTATAAATTAGTTTTGCCCAATGGGCTTTTGTTGTTTTTGAAAAACTATTGTTATGTTCCTCCTTTGAATAGAAACATTATTTCACTTTCTTATTTAGATAAGGAAGGTTTTATTTCCATTACTAGAAATGATAAATGTTTTATTTATTGTAATGATGTTTTTAAAATTGATGGTGATATGCATATTGGTCATTATTTATTGAATTTAGAACATCCTAATAATAAAAATATCGATAACATAATAACTATAACATTGTCGTCTAGGGCATGTAAATGAGAAATGCATCCCAAAACTCCATCAATGTTGATTTCTTAACTCATTTAATTTTGAATTATATGATATAGGTGAATCTTGCTTATTGAGCAAGATGGCAAAGGCACCTTTTTCTGGGTATAGTAAAGGATCCATTAATTTATTAGGCCTAATCCATACAGATGTATGTGGACTGATGAATACAGCTGCCAAAGGAGATTATATGTACTTCATTACTTTTATATATGATTTTAGTTTATATGTATATGTCTATCTCACGAGATGTAAATCTGAATATTTTAAAATGTTTAAAATATTCCAAAATGAAGTACAAATCGAACTTGGCAAAATGTCTAAAGCACTTCTTTCTGATGAGGGTAGTGAATTCTTGATCCAATAATTCATTAACCATCTTAGGAGTTGGAGATAATCTCACAATTCAAGAAGGACAAAGTGATGAATTGTGATTTAAAGTGATAAAATGGATGATATGCTCATGATACTGAGGGATATTCCTTTGCTCCATTATCTCCTACAAATGAGAACTTCCACAATGATACATAGACACCTTTGTATCCAAGGTGTGTTGATAAGTATACACACCTTTTAACTGAGTTAAAATTAATGAACTTAAAGGCAACAAGTGGGTGGCAAGAACTAGTTTCACAAAATTGCTTGATTTTCTTACTGATGTGCCTTTAAATGGAAATTCACTTCCAACAAGTAAAAGTGGAAGTAGGCTATGTGGCTATATGGTTTGGCCTCTATTTGGCATACACAAGCATGGCCTATTAAGGCTCAGGCCTAGGCCAACACTTTTTCACATGCCCATTTCACAAAATAGGCCAAGCTTAGGCATATTAAGAGGCCTTTTAGAACTGTCAGCAGGTTTGAGCCTTATTTATTTTTAATAATATTTACTTTTTTGCCAAAATTTTTGATAATATTTTTTAAATTATACTCTAACCTAAACTCACTAAGCTTCTCCTCTTCCCATTTCAAATTCCATTGCCTATATCATTGTCACCAGCCTCCATTATACAGTTGTCGATACTAACCTTATGTTCTTCCGTCCTCTACGTTGATGTCGCTAACCTTCTATTCTTTCCTTGTTAGTCACCTTCATCATCATTGCTAAGAGAAACCTCCAAGGTACCATTTCTCGATCGCTTTCCTAAGATTAAAGTTTTGCCAAGAGAAATCTCTTTCCCCAATCTCTACCCATGTATATTTTTTTTGTGAACCACCAATGTTTGCTTTTGGTTCTGGACTTGTCTTCATTTGATCTCTTCACACCCAAACCCTTACATTTGCTAATTGATTTTATCTCTACATTTGATCTTTTTTGTTTTTTCATTCCCTTTTTCTATTTATTATGTATTCTTCTTTTGGACTTAATCATCTAATTTTGATTATCTGCATGTATGAGATAGAGATGGATAATGGGACACTAACTTTGAATTTGGATGATACTCCTATATAAATTATCTTTGTATATTGGATAATTTTGTTAAAAATCTCAGTGTGAGTAATTAGATGATACTTTGTATGTTTCAATTCAAATAAGAAGAAGAAAGTATGTTGACTATTTGATGTTTTACGGCTAGTGGCTATACTTTATCTTGTTGGTGTTGAAGAATTATTGTAATAGGGCAAAGGTGATAAAATACCCATGTTAAAATGCTAAAAGGGCATCAGGCATCATATTAAATTTTTTGGTGCAAAAAGACCTATGTTAAATTGAAAATGGTGCAATAATACCCATGACCGTTAACTATGCAAACGTCCATTTGGAAAAGGTTTTTTGTCTATGGTAAAAGTGCTAAAATACCCATGTAAACATCTAAAAGGGCATCTGGCACCATATTAAATTTTTTTTTGTGCAAAAATACTCATGTTAAATTGAAAATGGAACTAAAATGCCATGACCGTTAACTGATGCAAGATGTCCGTTAACCCACTCCACATGTAGGTTTTTTACTGTGGCATTCCGCTGATGTGGCATATTGGCTGCTAACCCTATTCCCAACTAAGCACTCTACCCAGTCATTCATTATCTAGCTTGTTGCTTTCAACTTCTCCCTCCATTTTCATCTTCCCCACAGGCAAACCATCGACTGAGCTGGCCAACTGGATTCCGGCCATCACCGTCGTGTTTGAATCAGAGACAGAGACTCAGTTTTGCTTCAGAGATAGAGGCACAAAAGAAGAAGCTTAGGTCAGCAAGATTCAAGAGCTTCTCACGGAATCCAACAATGAAACGGCATAATTTTGCTTCGAAGAAGAAACCATCGAGGAGGTGATGCGGCAGTTTTACAATGAACTGTCTGGCTCCATTATTGCCCCGCCCCAATAGCCATCGTCACCATCTCTAACAGACACAACAGACAACAATGGAAGTTGCGGAGGCTCTATCTCTGACTCAAACTCAATGGTGATGGCCAAAATCTAGTTGGCCACCTCAGCGGAATGATACAGTAAAAAACCTACATGTGGAGTGGGTTGATGGACGTCTTGCATCAGTTAACGGTCATGGCATTTTAATTTCATTTTCAATTTAACATGAGTATTTTTGCACCAAAAAATTTAATATGGTGCCAGATGCCCTTTTAGCATGTTTACATGGGTATTTTAGCACCTTTACCATAGACAAAAAAAACATTTGTAGACAGAGGTTTGCACAGTTAACAGTCATGGGTATTTTTACACCATTTTCAATTTAACATAGGTATTTTTGCACCAAAAAATTTAATATGGTGCCAGATGCCCTTTTAGCATTTTAACATGGGTATTTTAGCACCTTCGCGCATTGTAATAATATACATTTCATGTTTATTAAATTTTTGTTGTATTTAGTTGTGTCTTATTAATTAATTAGATTACAACATATTTTTATCTATTTTGGATTATTTCAATTTATTTTTATGATTTATGACAATTTTTACCTATTCAAAATTAGGCCTATTTTCGGCTTGTTTTAGGCCTAGACCATTTTAAAGGCTTAAGCATGTGAAGGCTTATAGCCGTTTAAATTAATTTTATAAATTAATAAAGGGTAAATGGCCATAAGTTTTTATGAATGGGCACTAGACATATGGAAGCTGTCAACAGCCCATTTTGGACCCTCAAGTTATAAATGAAGCATTTTGCCCCCATTGTTTAAAAAGGTTATCGTTGACTATAGAAGTTGACTAACTTATTACTATAGAAGTTGACTAACTTATTCAAAGTTAATGTTTTTAACGGTGGGGTGAAAATGCCCCATTTTAAAACTTCTGGATCCATAACGGCCTTGATAACTTCTATCTGCCCAATATCCATTGGCAAAAACATTCATATTATTTTTACGCATTTACACATTAATAAAAAATAGGCTTTTTACAAGCTTCAGATTAGGCGTTAGTACATGCCACATCATGCTGGCAAATAGGCCTGTAGTAGGCCATAAGCCAAGTGTAGGCCGCCCAGTTGCAAAATAGGCTTGGCTTGTTTAAGGTGAACTATGGACATCCTAGCAATATAGTTAAAAATGTCACCTAGGTCACACTTTTGGTGTAGTTCTCCCATGCATTCTATTTTAGATTCCATATTAACCAGTCCACATCTTTAGGTGAAGCAAAAGTACTCAACTTTGTTTAAGAGACCACCAATCTCCACATGTATTATGCATTAGGACAATCTCTCATGATGTATATCACGTCTCCATTATCTTTACAACCAAAGAGACAAGTAGCAGAATATGGAAATCCTCTCTTCTTCTTGATGTATGCAATATGCCCTTTCATAGGAAAATAACCACAAGAAGCATTGATACAGGGATTTACTGGATGAACCAAAACCTAGAGGAAATCATCTATAGATCTTTAGCTATAAAATGCTCCACAAGAGTGTTGGAAATTGTGCCCTAGGGGTTAATCATTGTACTTCACGCATTATTTATTTTAATGTATTTTATCCATTTAATTATCATAGATTTTGCATGTTTATTATGATAATTGCATCCATGGGCAAATTATGAATATTGTCCTAAATGTCCTTGGTCGGTTATCTCTGTGGGAACAAAGATAAAGTAAGACCAGTATGACTTTGATAAGGTATGGAGATACGAGTCAAAGTCATAGGCACTTGTAAGAGTACAAGGTGCTGGACCGACCCGCTATGAGAAAGCTGCATGGATTAAGTCATTAGCTTATCTCATATGTAATCACGTCACAATGCCCTTTGACCTGAGATCATCATGGATTCCTATATGAAAGTCACTAAGCTTTGACCTAGTCAAAAGTCACCTTTGACCGGGTGATGATAAAGGCTATAATCGGGCTTAAGGGTTTTCATGTGGAGGAATGTGAGTGATCAAGATGGGATTTATCCCTCACATTGGTTGAGAGATATTACTGGGCCCCTCGATGAGTGAGTTTGAGAAATGTATGGCCATACTGTAACGAAAAGGGGTTTTCATTTCTTTGATTAGACTACTCAAGGATCAAGAAAGTAATGGTCGGGAATAGGAGGATGACGTCATCCATGCTTCATCCTTGATCGAGATATCGCGTGACAAAAGGGACGTCATGTGGTTGCATAAAAGGTTGCGTCGTGTTAACGATCCCCGTATGATTTGGGTAGTCGTAATGTCTTGCTAGAGACCGCTTGCGACTTGTGGGCTTGTGGTGAAATTAGCATACTGCCAACTTTATATGGGCTTACAGGGTCGCACGCAAGAACAGCCCAACATCATCTTTTATTTCTGGGGTTTATTTGAATTTTAAATATATGTGTATATATATGTTAAAATTTGAAATTGCACAATATTATGTAAATAATATTTGTGTGTGTTAGTTTAATATTTAATTTATTTGATAAATTAAATAACTAGCATTAATTTAATTTATAAGGATAAATTAAATTCGTTGGCTCATTATTT
>JANTPZ010147580.1:0-15313 GCA_025593235.1 Vachellia pachyceras
AATTCCTGAAATGAAATAACAAATTTTGGCAGTATCACTTGCTCATGAAGAAATTAGGCATAAATATATCATTATTCATGGCATATGACCCCAAAATTACATTAATCCAATTCAACAACTCCTAATCACAATTTAAGCACAAAAAGGTCATGAATGGGCCAAAATTGACTCTATGACTCTGGAAATTTAAGAAGAAAACTAATATAATTAAAGCTCAATCATCGAGTGTTGCACTCCAGTGTTCCAGTACTGAGTTTCAATGCTCGAGCATTGGGGTCTTGGACCATACTGATATCTAGAGGATGTCAACACTCGAATATTGGAAATCTTATGCTCGATTGTTGTACTCAAGTGCTCGAGAACTGTCTCACAGTGCTCGACCATTGTGATTTCTGAGTATAGAGAAACTTACTTTGCTCAAGCGTTGAAATTGAATGCTCGAGTATTACTTGTGCTTCTACCTTTTGCTCAAGTACTAACTTCCAGTATTGAACCAGATGCCTCATTTTGCTTGAATGCTCGAGTGTTCTTCTAGGTGTGCTCGAGCATTCTATCTTACACTTCAAAAATTTGAATTAATGCTCGAGTGTTCATGCTCCTAGTGCTAAAAGTATTTACTCAAGCCACATGCAAAACTTTGATAAAACACTCTGAAGCTTAAGTTAGTAATAGCCAACATCAAAACAACTATAAATCAACATTAAACAATTTTTACTTACAATTCATTGGGATTTACCATTCCTAATTCTCTTCTAATATTCAAAAATTGTTCTCTTGCCAATGGTTTTGTAAAAATGTCATCCAGTTGAAGATGAGATGGAATGAATTCAACCTTGATATCCTTCTTTTGCATATAGTCCCTTATGAAATGATGTCTAATGTCAATGTGCTTTATTCTAGAGTGATGTACTAGATTCTTAGTGAGATTGATGGTGCTTATATTGTCACAGTAAATAGGAATTTCATTAAATACCATTCCTAAATCCTGAAGTTGCTGCTTCATCCATAAAACTTGAGCACAACAGCTTGCAGCAACAATATATTCAGCTTCTGTTGATGATAATGACACAGTTGATTGCTTTTTGCTAAACCAAGAAACCAAGGCACCTACAAGAAATTGTCATTGACCACTTGTACTTTTTCTATCAGTTTTATAGCCAGCATGATCTGAATCTGAATATGCAATTAATTGATCATTTGCTTCTTTTGGATACCAAATTCCAAGATCAATGGTTCCAGCAAGATATCTGAATAACCTTTTCACATTTTCAGCATGAGATTTCTTGGAGCAGATTGATATCTTGCACACATTCCAACACTAAATTGGATGTCTGGCCTACTTGCTGTGAGATAAAGAAGGGATCCAATCATTCCTCTATATCTTTTAATATCATAGTCCTTTCCATTGATATCTGTATCAAGGAGTTTTGTTGAACTCATGGGAGTATCAGCACTTTTGCATTGATCCATTCCAAACATCTTTAGCAGCTTTCTGAGATATGTGGCTTGATTTATGAAGATCCCATTCTTTCTTTGTTTAATTTGAAGACCAAGAAAGAAATTCAATTCTCCCATCATGGACATTTCAAATTCAGCCTACATCATCTTAGCAAATTCTTGGCAAAGACCATTGTTAGTAGCACCAAAAATAATGTTATCAACATAAATCTGTGCAACTAACATATTTGATTTTGAATGTTTAATAAATAGAGTTGTATCCACTTTTCCTCTAACAAAATCTTTATCGATTAAGAAACTACTTAATCTTTCATACCTAGCTCTTGGAGCTTGCTTCAAACCATAAAGAGCCTTCTTTAATTTATAAACATAGTTTGATTTATAAATATATCTTCAAAACTTGGAGGTTGTTCAACAAAAACTTCTTCCGTGATAAAACCATTTAAGAAAGCACTTTTGACATCCATTTGAAATAATTTGGAATCCATTAAACAAGCAAAGGCAAGTAACATACGAATAGCTTCTAATCTTGCCACAGGGGCATAAATTTCATCATAATCAATGCCTTCTTCTTGATTATATCCTTTTGCAACTAATCTTGCTTTGTTTCTGATAATGACTCCTGATTCATCAAGTTTGTTCCTAAATACCCATTTTGAACCAATGACTGGATGATCCTTGGGTCTAGAAACTAAATCCCAAACTTGATTTCTTTCAAATTGATTTAGTTCTTCTTCCATTGCTATTATCCAATCATTGTTAGTTAAAGCTTCCTCAACATTCTTGGGCTCTATTTGAGATATGAAGGTTGAAAATTAAGTCTCATTAATAAATCTTTTTCTTGTACGTACACCTTTACTCATCTCTCTAATCACTTGATTGATGGGATGATTGTGAATGTATTTCCAAGCTTTTGGTTGAGGAGATTGAGGATGTTCATCTGATTGTTCATTTTCAAAAACTTGAGATGGTTGACAATCAGTTGGACTATCCTTATTTGGATTTTTAAAACCTTTTGAAATGATAATTTCTTTGTCATAATCATATTTTGCAGGAGGATTAGTTTCAACAATACTACATGCACAGATTCTTCTACCACACAAGTTATTTTGTTAAAAACCTATAAGTTTACTCCTATTTGAGTAGCCAAGAAATAAACCTTTATTAGACTTAGTATCAAACTTACCAAGATTATCCTTACCATTTTTGTGAATGAAGCATTTGCTACTAAAGACATGGAGATGTGACAGATTAGGTTTTCTTCCTTTGAACAGCTCATATGGTGTTTTTCTAAGTGATGGCTTTATGTAAGCTCTATTAGATATATAGCAAGCTGTGCTTAGAGCATCTACCTATTGTGACACCTTCTTCTCTATCATCATAGCTCGTGCCATGTCAACAAGTACCCTATTTTTTCTCTCTACTACTCCATTTTGCTAAGGAGTTCTTGGTGATGAGAAGTTGTGATCAATTCCTTCATTTTCACAGTATGTTGCAAAGTCTCCATTTTTAAATTCTCTTCTATGATCTGTTCTAATTGAAACAATAGACATAACTTTCTCATTTTGAACCTTTTTGGCAAAGACAGTGAATAATTCAAATGTTTCATTTTTAGAGGCTAAAAATATGGCCCATGTGAATCTGGAAAAATTATCAATTATCACAAGAGTATACAGATTTCCTCCTAAACTTTTCACTCTGGCTGGACCCATCAAATCCATGTGAAGAAGTTCAAGGGGCCTTTTGGAAGAAAGCTCAGATTTTGATTTAAAAGATGATTTGGTTTGCTTTCCCAACCGACAAGCATCACACACCAAGTTGTTTTTGAATTTGAGTTTTAAAAGCCCTTGAACTAATTCATTTTTGATTAATTTGTCAAGTTGATGCATGTTAACATGAGCCAATCGTTTATGCCACAATTGGGTTTCATCAGCTTGACTAATTAAGCATGAGTTTGAAAAATTCTTTTCTAATTCAATGGTGTAACAGTTACCATCTCTAGGAGCTCTGAGTTGAATGTTCAGCTTTTCTTTATCAATGGGAAAATCTTTCTTGTTGATGATAAAACATTCTTCAGAGTCAAATATCACCCAATTTCCTCTATCTGTGCTTTGACTACCATTGAGGAGATTGTGATAGAGACCTTCCACATAATACACATCTTTTACAGAGGCTCCATTTGAATTAGCAATTTCGCCAACTCCTGTGATCTTTCCAGATTGGTTTTCTCCAAAACTTACTTTGCCTCCATCTTTAGCTTTCAAGCTAATGAATATGCTCTTATCACCTGTCATGTGTCTTGAGTATCCACTATCAATGTACCATTTGTTTACTTTGGATGCTTTAAGACATACCTACAAGAAAATCATTTGGTTGATTTAGGTACTCAAGTTCTGTTGGGTCCTCGTGGGTTAGCATTTGGGGCCTTTGAAACATAAGTTCCTTTTGGTACCCATTTACAGGTGCCTAAGGCTTTGTTTTTCTTGAAAAAACAATTTCTTGTTCTATAAACTTTTCTATTACAGTAGCTCCAGAAAGCAAAATGTTCTGCAGAATGAATTGACTTTTGAAAATAATTTAGATAATTCTTGTTGCCATGCTTTTTCTTTCCTTTGTGTAAATCATTTTGAGGAGTGTATCCTATACCACTTCTATCATTCGTGACTTTTTGGTTTTTCAAAATTACTTGAAGCATCTCATTGCCCTGAGTGAATTTCTGAAGAGCTTTGGATAACTTCTCATTTTCATTTTTCAAATCATTGCATTTTGAACAAACATTTATGGCAACAGGAGTTTCAATTGGTTTTTCAAGTTCTTTAACCCTTTTTCTCAGGAAAGATAATTCTTTAGCAAACTTAAGTAACTCAATATGCATTTCATCATATTTCTGACATAATTCATCATAGCTAGGTTCAGCAAATACCTCTTCGGTGTCAGTTTCCTCTTCCTGAGCCACAAGGTAAAGATTAGCTTCTTCTTCTGCATCACTCTCTTCTTCTCATAAACTATCATCCCAAATGTCTGAGACATATGCCTTCTTCTTTTTGAAGAATTTTGACTTTTTCTTTTCTTTTTCCTTGTTTTGAACTGCTAGCTATGGATAATCAGCTCTCATATGGCCTGATTTATTGCATTCATAACATATAATTCTGCTTGATGTTCCCTTTTGTGGCGTTCAGAAGTTTTGATCCTTTCTGTACATTCGTCTAAATTTTCTGACAACCATTGCTAATTCTTCATCTTCCACATCTTCTTCCTCATCCTTTTATTCAGGTTCCTTTTCTTTCTCCTTGATAGTTTTGAGTGCTAGCCCCTTTTTCTCATCAATGTTTGACAATTCCTTCTTAAACTTTTGTTTGCTTTCATATTCTGCAAGGCTTCTAAAAAGGGCTGCAACTGAGGTCATTGATTCACCTCGGGATTCTTCTATGGCTGTGACCTTGGTTTCCCATTTACTGGACACAACATTTAATATTTTTCTTACTTGAGAGTGTTGATCATATGTTTTGCCAAGAGCTGCCAACTTGTTAATGAGGTGTGTATGACGCATTTGAAATTCAACAATTGTTTCCTCATCTCTCATCTTGAGTAGATCATATTCAGTTGTTAGCATGTTGACTCTGCTCTCCTTCACTACTTCAGTACCTTCATATGCTATTTATAGTTCATCCCATATGTGTTTTGCTGAAGGTAGTGTGCAGACTTTCAAGAAGTCATCTTGATTTAGTGTTGCATGCAACATTAGTACAGTCTTTCTGCTGAGATGAACTCTCCTAAGATCTTCACTATCAAACTTAGGACGAGTTTTAGGAGTTAGTCCATCTTCCACCTTCATGGGCACATAATTTCCCTGCTCAAATACATAACATAGATCAATGTCAGTGGCTAAAATAAAGTTTTGAAACTTTATTTTCCAGAAAGAAAACTTTTGGCTATTGAATGCTGGAGGCCTGGTGATGGAGGCTCCGTCAGTGAGAATATGCTCGCCAAATCCTGCCATTATCTCTTTTGAGACTGTTATTCCTTTAAACAAGAGACCTACTCTGATACCAAATGATAGAAAAGGATTTGGCCAAGAGGGAGGTGAATTGGTCTAATATAAAAATCAGATACTTTAAAGTTCACAAAATTAAAGAGCTAAGTCACCGAGAGAAAAAGAAATATGAACACAAAGATTTATACTGGTTCGATCTCCTTGACTTACCTCCAGTCCTCAGAGCGCCCATGAGAATTGCAAATCCACTATCAACAAATGAATAAGGCTTCACAAGCCTGTACAAGTTGGGAATTCACTCCCCCTTTCTCTTCTCACTAAAATAGAGTCACTAACTCTCTGTTTCTATTTCACTTTTTGCCCAGTTTGCTCAAGGTCCTGTCCTTGAGTTTCTCACAAGTTTACAAAGTATTTTTGCCTCAGATATCTCTCTCAAAAGAGTGGATGTCTAATAATGAAGCTCAGAAAGAATACGGCAAGTGTAATAAATTCAGCTTTTTAATGCTCAGGATATTCGTCTCTACTTTTCTGTATTGAATGCTTGGTCCTTTTATAGTTGAGAGACTCATAAATATCCATTAGACTCCATTTAGTAGCAGTTACTCTCACTATCGACCATTCAGCTTCTTCATTAATAGCATTAAAGGCCTCTGAGACAGATGAGGTTGAATGTTGCATAAGAACCTTAAAATCTCCGATTCTCGGACCATGCTCGATGCTTCTTTCCTTATTTAATGTTTCAAGCTTCTGCATTTATCAGAGCAGTTAGAATTCAAAAGTGTCGTTACACAAATAAGGAAAGTAGGTGTATAGCGTAGGTGAAATGTGTCAGAGACAAAGCTATCAGAGAGAGAAAGAGAGACAGTGCTCGAGCATAAGATTTTAATGCTCGAGTGTTGCTCAGAATATTTCAAAGAAAAGTTCAGTGCTTTGATGTAATGCTCGAGTATTATATGAAAGTATTTTGAAAAGAGTCAAATACTTGAGTATTAAATCTGAGTGCTTGAGTACTGATAATGCTTCCTAGGAATACTCGAGTATTCTGTGCAAGTGTTGGAAAATATAAATTTTGGAAATTTACATTACTCATGTTCTAGATCTTAGTGCTTGAGTGTTAGGAATGCTGGAAGTGAATGCTGAAGTATTATCAGAGGGTATTGGTGAATAGTGAAAATTTTCATCCCGATGCTCGAGCATTGAAAGCTGGTGCTCGAGTATTCACAGTGCTGGCAGTCAATGCTTGCAGTGTTGGCTTCCAGTGATGATGGTTAGGCCACAACACTCGAGTACTGTTAATCTGTGCTCGAGTGTTGGCTCTGCTGGAAGCTTTTACTTGAAGTATCACTTGACAGCCTAATAAAAGGCTCAACACTCGAGTACTACATTTGCAGTGCTTGAGCATTGGCTATGCTGTCAGCCAATACTGCAACTGTTGTCTGATAGTGTTGAGGAACAAAAACAGTCAACACTCGAGTGCTGGAATATAGTGCTCGAGTATTGGTAATGCTTTCAGCCAATGCTTGAAGTGTTGACTTGAAGAGTTTTCAGAAACCTCAATGCTCGAGTACTGTAAACCTAGTGCTCGAGTATTGGCTTTGCTGTCAGCTAATGACTGCAGTACTTCATTGCAGCATTGTTTGTAAGCCCTGTTTTAGCCTAATGCTCGAGTACTAACTTGCAATACTCGAGCATTGTCATTACTCTATGCCAATGCTTGAAGTGTTTACTCAGATTATAGTTTAAAAACTTATTTTCAAAACACAGTGCTCGAGTACCATATTCCAAATCTCGAGTATTGACAACACTTCATGTCAACACTTGGAGTATTACCTGGGAGTACTAAATTTTCTTAAGTTTAAAACTTGTAGTGCTCGAACATTGAATTCGACTTCTCGAGTACTGTCAATCTTTGACAAAAACACTCGAGTATTTTCATGAAGCACTGAATCAATACTTTAAAACTAGAGATTTAAGAATCATTTTGCAATCTCTTAGCATAATTTTTTATCATCAAAACAAGATATCTACAGATTTCCAAACTCTTCGTAGAATTGCATTCAGGAAATTTGAATATCAATAAGTTGAGAACATGCTTTAACCATTGAAACGGAAAAGAGATATACTAACTGATCACAGCTTCTGACTTTGAGGACCTTAACTTTGGAAAATGAATTAGCCCTAATTGGACTATGACATATCTTGACCAAGCAAATTTTAGAGTTGCTCCGCTCCTAAACAAATTCTACTTCAGAATCCTTGAACATTAATTTTTACAACGTGGAATCACCCACAAAATGTCCCACGGTTATTTTTTTAAATTTATTTTTGTGGCACCATATTTTCACTAGAGAAGTGATAGGGTTAAAAAAATAGGAAGGAATAAAAAATGGCATTAATGAATCTTAGAGGTGAAGGTGGCTGTGCTGGTGAATGGGTGATAATGGTGTGTGTGTGTAGGGCTAAGCAAGCAACCCGGAACCTGGTGGACCCACCCGTGCACAGTATGCCAGTGGACCTCCAGGCTCCAGTGCAATACAACACAATAGAGCGGCAAGCGATCATCTTCAATTCAACAATCATCATCTCCATTTTGTAATCATTGCCTGCAAGCAAGTAGCATTCGCATTTCATAAGTTGCAGAGTCGCGCAACACACTTGTCTGAGACTCTGAATTGTCTCTCTTTTCTCGCCACCGCCAGTCACCTCCATTTTCTTCATCACTTTGGGCTGCCGTCGCTCTAGTAGTCTCGGCCTCTCGATTTGCTGGTATGATTCACTTTCACTCAGCCTTTTCACTTCAATAATCTCGATCTGTTGGTTTTCTCATTGGAAAATGAAATCATCTAACCCTTTGACTTTAAACTTTGAATAACATCATCTCGCTGATTTCCCTGGTTTTGAATAACATATATCTAACCCCTTGATAGCAATCAAAGTTTGGGATGAATTCAAATCACATTTAAATTGAGATGCAATCTTCTTTCCCTAATTTAAAGTTTGGAATATTACATTCAAATCACATATTTAGCTGATATTTACATGAAATGTGTTCTTATAGTAGAATTTCCCAAAGACTCGATAATACTTAATACCTTGTTCTCTTATCTCTACTGATTAAGGCTGACATTGATATTGTCATAACATGTTGTTGGAATTTGTGCTTAAGTAGTGCTGATCATTGGGAAAGAAAGATAAAAACATGAATGGGTCCATTCAATCTACTGTTTTTATAACTTCAGTAGTCAGCTTCAATTCAGTTTTTTAGCTCTCGATCATTTACATTGCTGTCCTTAGCCATATGTATAGAGAATATAAAGTGATTGAGCATGTCATTTCTGTACATTGCTATAAAATGCTTGTTTTTGTAGATTGTTCTGTAGAAAATGAGTCATAGTAATAGCAACACAAAGACAACTGTTGTTGGCATTGGGGACAATGTGCCAATGATTGAGGATAACACTGACGTTAATAATATTGGGGTCAATGATACTGCAACAACCAATAAGGGAAGAGCACCACTAGCCAAGAAAAGGAGGTAAACATCTTAAGCATGGAATCATTTCAAAAGGATTCCATTATCTGAAACGAAAGGTAAACATCGTGCATGGGGCAACTATTGTGGGCAAGATTATGCAAGCCACACATCTTATCATGGGACCAAACAATTGCTGCTCATTTTCAAAGGTGTCCAAAAAATCCTAATAGAGCAAGCAAGATACAATCCTTGTTCTAAGTTAATTCTAGTTAAACAGTGACTCATAATTTGTACAATGAAGAGCAGCGCAGAAAGTCTGTTGCAAAATTCAGCATAAAAGACGAGATGCCCTTTTGAGTCATAGAAGGGGAGGGTTTTAGAGATATAATGCAAGACTTTGAACCAAGATTTAAAGTCCCCTCACGGTGGATAATTACTAGGGATTGTTGGTTCTAGCAGTGATACTTGACCCTCGATACAAAGTGAGCTATGTTGATATTGCTTTTGAAAAGATTTTTCCAGGCTCTGCAAAGCGTGAGGCCACATTGAAGGATGTTATTGATGTCTTATATGATCAATATGCAGTTAGTGTCAATCCAAGCAATGATGCACTTCGATCTTAGCCATTAAAACAAGTGGAGGATAGTGGTGGTGATAAGCGTAATGAGTCAACTCCTAATGATGAACTTGAGGAGGTATCAATGTCTGCCATTGAGCCAACAATCCAGAAGTTTTTAGCCATTGTAAACAAAGTATCTAAGAAGCCTGAGCAAGTTTCTAAGGTTGATGAATATCTAAAAGCTGATTTACTTGAATTTGATGAAAAAATAGACCTTCTAGCATGGTGGAAAGGGAATGCTTGCAAGTATAAAGTTCTTAATATCATTGCACATGATTTATTGGCTACACCGGTCTTAACAGTGTCTTCAGAATCCACTTTTAGTATTGGTGGTTAAATCCTAGATACTTTTAGAAGTTCATTATCCTCAAATATGGCTGAGGCACTCTTATGTGCTCAAAATTGGCTACGTACTGGTCAACCACCCAAAGTTGTTGATTAGATATAGATAACGTTGAGGAGAGTGCAAGTGTTGTTACAGGTAATTTAAGTGTTTTCGTTTTGTATATTTTTATCTTTTTCATACTTGTTAATAAATCTAATTTATTTTCTGTGCTGTAAAGCAAGATTCAACCATTGCAGCTCCAAATTTAAGTGTTGTGAGTGAATCCGAAGATGATTTTGATGATTGATGAGATTATTTAAATGACTTGAGAGTTGAGACTATGTTGTGTTTATTGTCTATTAAGAATTTGAGATGATTGGATTTGGATTAATGATGTGTAATGTGTTTATCTCTATGTTGTGTTTATTGTATTAGATTATGTTGTGTAATGTGTTTATTGAATTTTGTTGCATCAGATGTTGATGATTTTTTATGTTTAGATCATTGGATTATGTTATATCAGATGTTGATGATTGTTGATTTGTTATTTTTTTTCCATGGGAACCTATCATCTCTCACATTGTAAGTATTAATATTGTGTAATGTACCGGTGAATTCAAACCATGTGAGGAAAAGTTCAAATAATTTAACATTCTAGTATTTAAAGGAAATGTTTAAATAATTTAAATTTGTTTTAGTTTTTTTTGGGGAGTCATGTGAGGCAATAGCTTATTTTCCTTTGGTACAAAATTAACTTTAGGCAGTTGGGAAATTTGATAGACATTTTGACACATTCAAAAAATGCAAACCATCACTGGTCCAGCATCCAGAAATGGTTTCACCATGTATTCATCCTCAATAATACATCACTGGTCCAGCATCTAGAAATGATGTTTTCATCATCAATAATTCAATGGTTTAACCATGCATGATTTAGTCATAATTTATCAAATGAATTCATAACATTTTGGGGGATTTTAGTACTATTAGTTGGATTTTATTGAATTCAATTGAATGAATTATTATTAATGGAAAATATATAAAATTAAAACTAACTAATGGTACTAAGAATTTGGGATTAAAAGATAAATTCAAATGCCATGTTGGAGTCATATAGCCATATGTTGAGCATGTTTATGATTTTTGAGTTTTCATGCCTTTTGTTTTTCTTTTGGACCAGTTTTGGACTTGAGAATTGGAGCTAAATTCCTCTGGCCCATTGGCTCATTTGCTGCACAAAACAACCCATTGAAGAGAAACTAAGAGCATTGAAGATGGAGCCTGATTATATTCTCATTTGTCAGCATCCATGCCATTCATTATTGGGCCACATTTTCCAGCCCACACACCACAAACCCTTAGCTTCATAGCAATTCCAGCCGCCACTTGAAGAGGGGGGCCATGATTTCTTGAGGAATTCCATTCCAAGCCACGTCGAGAGGAGAACTAAGGGGGGATTCGGATGGAGGGATTAAACAGCGCTGCTTCATTCGCTCCTTCGTCGAATGGGTGGAGGCTGCCACCTCATTATATTCTCATTTGTCAGCATCTATGCCATTCATTATTGGGCCACATTTTCCAGCCCACACACCACAAACCCTTAGTTTCATAGCAATTCTAGCCGCCACTTGAAGAGGGGGCCACGATTTCTTGAGGAATTCCATTCCAAGCCAAGAGAGGAGAACCAAGAGGTGCTACTCATTCGGATGGAGGGATTAAACAGCGCCGCTTCATTTGCTCCTTCGTCGAATGGGTGGAGGCTGCCACCTAATTCCTCATTATCTTCCATTTAAGCACCGAACCCATCCATCAATTCCACATTGCGGAGCTTGTTGAACAGGTTGCCTCCAGATTCCTTTCTCCATCATTCCATTCATTCACAAGCTCCATCGTCCACAGCTCATGCCTCCATCCATTCCATTTCTCCCTCCATATCACTCAATTTTTTTTCAGTCCGCCATCTCCCTTCTTGTTCACCATTTTCCAAATTTGGCCCCATAGTTCTTAGAGGACATGAGGCTTGGTATAGTCGTTCTCCTGTCATGAGCACCTGATCACTCCACTCCTTGATGATTTGATAAAGCTTTTCAGAGTTCTTGAGCTAAGGGAAAGTTTGGTTGTTCCTAATTTTAGTATCCTCTCTTTATATATTTTGATTATAGTTGCTAGGTGTCTAGGACTTTGATTCATATATATATATGAGGATTATTACTGGTATGTGTAATCTGGATATTAATATTTGCATTGGATTTGCACTTAACGAATTGTTATTTATCTTGTGGACCTATTTTTCACTATAGTTGATAATTCGTGATCTTGAAGCTCTCAATTTAGTTGAAAGTGAGAGGACCTTTGTGAATCTAATGTGAGCTAGCCTTTTACGACACCTCTAGTGAACTAAAGGAACCTAGGTGGCTAGGTAAATTTAACTAGAAGTGTTGGTTAAGTGTAATTGAACTTAATTAATTGGAATTAGGAAGAATGGGTAAGTCATTCATCAAGGAGATTCACTTCATCCATTATCCATTCCATTATAAAAATAAGAAAATAAAAAAAATTAGAAATAGTAACCATTTAGTCTAGTTAGATAGATAATACATATTTCACATACTTTTTGGTTAATTTGTTATTTATACTAGATTACTTAGTAATTCAATATAGGCTCCATGTAGAGATCGACCTAGGTTAGTTCTACTATATTGCATTTAGGTTAGTTTTATTTGATAGCCTCACGATAAGGCTTATCAATGTACATCATCAATAATTCAATACCTAATGGGCTAACAATCCAGAAATGAGAAAGAAAGTAACCACAAGCCCAACCCACCCGTCTAGAAATCAGAAAAATAGCAAACACAATCCCAGTTAGACAAGTGCTGAAAAGGAAAAAAATAATAAAATAATTGAGCAGCCCGTTAAACCCGCCGGGTCGCTACTCATTTAAATCGAGCCCAAACTGGTTTAACATGAGTTCGGGACGAGCTCGAACCCATCCCACCATAAACGAGTAGGTAAGGCCAGCCCGTCCTGCCGGTTGCTCCCCTATGTGTGTATGTGTTTAAGGGTAAGAGGTGAGAGATTGTAAAGGGCAGGGGAGAATTCATGTAGATTGATTCGGGGCGAGCGAGTCATTAGAGCAGCGTCCTAATGAAGGACCAACCAACCCATTCCCAATGTTAGAGTACCTCCTGGGTGGTCCCTACTTCCACAATAAGTAAAGGTCATAGGGATAAGGTAGGTGCCCCTCACGTGACTCACCCAACCCCGGGAAAAAACAAATATTATTACCACCCCTCATCTAGAATTACTTATTTATTTATAGAGAAAATATATATACAGAGAGAGTGTTTGTGTGTGTGAATGAGGAGGGAGGTATAATGTGTAATATCCATAAATTTCTATGCTAGCTGAATGAAATGCTAATCCGATAGCTAGAAAATGAAAAGAGAAACCAGAGGTAAATAGTACATAAAGAAAGACTATAGGCCGGAAATCATAAAGATAGATCTAACTTAGTACATGGAGTTCCGTAGGAATTCCAGAGTTAAGAAAAATTGCCCAGAGTGATATGAGGATGGGAAAACCTTCAGGAAAGGGACCCATTTGTCATTTAATAAAAGACCAAGGACATAAAGGTCTTTCAGTATTAAAAGTAAGGGCAAAATAGTAATTTTAGAAAAAGTAGAGAAAGTAAGGGCAAAATGGTAATTATGAGAAAGTTAAAGGGCATTTTGGTCAGTTGATAGAAGAAAAGTCAAAGTCAAAGTCAAAAAGTCAACCAGTTGACCAAAATATCAAAAAAAGTTACAAATGCCCAAAAGATAGATCTCTACATATCGGTTGTAATGACGTAACACGGATTTTCGAAATTCAGACCCGATTTCCATCCACGGAATTTTGAAGGGCAAAAAGAGGAAAAATAATTATTTAAAATATCAGGAGCTCTTCAAAAATTTGGAGAAAAATATGGAAAATCCAGTGAATTATGTAGTAATTAATAAAATTATTACCCGGTATATATTTAAGACGATTTTCCCGAAAATTGAGAAAAATACCCGAAAAATCCCCGAAAAATAATTATTTCAAAATTAATTTTGGAACATCTAGAGGGCATTTTGGAAAAAGGAAAAGGGCATGAGAATTAGTGAAAAATATAGTATTTTTCAAGGCCCTAAAAGAATTTTGCTCTCCGATTGTACGTTTTCAGGGATTTCAGACAGGATAAATTAATCCTGTAAAATTTGAGAAAAGTAAAGGTTATTTTAGGGATAATAATTATGTTATATTCAAGATGGAATTATGGAGATTAAATGAGAAAGAAAATATCTCCAGAAAAGTAGAAAAAGATTTACCGGAATAAAGTTAAGTTTACCGGTAAAAAAAAAGTGTAATCGGTAAAAGTAACCGAATGGGATCCAGTTGGGCTAACCAAACTAGATTCTAACCAGCCCATTATAGCCATTATTGCTGCTTTTAAAGAGCCAATTAGAAGCAAGCACATGTGTGAAAGGTGGCACCATCTTAGCCCTTAGATCTCCTTTAAGTTACAAGATGTAATCTTAGCCATTAATCCATTAAATGGGGAATTATTAAAATAGCAATTTTTCTCTTCCACCTCCAGTCATTTTGCACGAAAACCAGCAGCATTTTGGGAGCAAGAAGACGCCATTTTAGGTGGGAGGAAGAAGAGAAAAGCTTTGTGGATCATCAAGGTAAGTAAGCATACTTCCTTGTGATATGTATGAAAATGATCCTTGCAACTTCCTCTTCCACTTCCATGGTTTAGAATTTTGATTTAGCCTCTATTTTCTCAATTTCATGACTTAGGGTTCTTGAGAGAAAAGTGAGAAAGAGAGGGATTTAAAGCTAATTAATGGTTGGAAATGCTTCCTCTTGTTGATGATAGTATTGATGGGGAAAGATAAAATGTATGAGGCTTGAGGCATGGAATTTGATGAGATTATGTTAATGAAACTATGTTGTAATATCATGCTTTTTGAGAATTATGTATGGCATGTAATATGTGATGAAAACATATGCACATATGTTGGTATATGCTAGTTAAAGAACCTCAATTGCATGATTAAACATGGTTAAGAAAGGATTAGAAGTTAGGGTTTCAAATGGTAAAGTTTAGAATTGAAAAGTTTGGTTAAATGTTGAAGTTAAGTTAACCAAACCCTTAACTTTGGCCTGTCGAAAAACAGAGCAAGTGAACTCCAAATGAGATGAAACTTTACCAAAACATAGTTAATATTGCAAGCTTCAAAACAAGCTAAAGAACACTGGAATTGGAGTTTTTTACAGAAAGTTATTAAGTTCCAAAGTTTGAAGAAAATCACTGAAAAACCTGGGAAAATAGAAAAATGACCAAGTGAACAGTACATTTTCACGAATTAAACTGTATCATTTGGGCAAGTAAATGACTCAGTGAGTATTTTT
>JANTPZ010147584.1:0-63653 GCA_025593235.1 Vachellia pachyceras
TATGGAAAGTGAAAGTGAAAGTAAGGGGGGAATTTAAAAGAGTCCTTTGGATAGGGCGCCCTTTTGGCGCCTTATCCCAAGGATTGGGCGCCATAGGGTGCGCCCTATCCCAAGGATAGGGCACCATAAGGCGGCCCCTATGGCGCCCTATATTATGGTAGGGTGCCATAGGGCGCCCTTATAGCGCCCTATCCTCTAGATAGGGCGCCTAATCATTTATTATAATTAAAAAAAATGCCACCGCCTTCATCTTTTACTCCCTTTTTTAAAAAAGGACGTGAATTTCAGTAGTAAAATATATCGCCTGTAGTAGTGGGAAAAAATACAAGCCATTGTTTGATATAAGCATTATTACTAGCTTGACTCAATTTTTTGAAAGAACGAATTGTAGTTGAGAATTGTTATTGCATCCTAAAAGGAATTTACCAATGACTTGAAGACATTTGCATTTATCATATCTAACGTTATTGCCAGGGTAAGTTTTAATCAATGTTTCAATCCACTCCTCTGCACATATATCAATATTATTACCTCGGTCAAATTTGTCTCTAATTGAACAATACATGCACCTATAAAAATACTCGTAAAAAATTTAGAAAATAGAACATGAGGTATATCAGTCATGATTTCTGAATAATATAATTGTTATAAAATTTTTTTTGTTTCCCGCAGGTTTTTGGAGCTTCGCTCTGGCTAATCCGGACCCGACCCCCTCGCGCATATGGAAATAGTAGGTAAATCTCCCAACAGCGGCTAGAGCAATACAATGTAATTCTTTTTTTTTTTATATAATTACCTGACTAAGTTAGATTTGACATTATTGGATGCTTAAACGGCCAAAACCCCTTCCTCATGGAAGAACACATATCACGTTATAATTCAATGTGATTTTAATTATAACAGATGAAATATAACTTGTTGGCAAAAAAAAAGATGAGATATAACTTTAGATGTATAATACGATTCTAACTTCCTTGAATCAATGTATGGATATTTATATTCATTATTGATCAACATTTGAAATATATACACCCTTTATTTTTTATATTCGCAGAATTAAGACTATCATTTCACATTTATTTTATTCTTTTTAGATAAAATACAAAGTTTATATGATTTCTTAATGACATTCAAAACAATAAAACACTCCGTAATTATTATTGTATTACATTATACTTAAGGCTCGTTTGGAAGCTCGTGGTTTTGCCTCAAAACCCAAGTTTTGTCCAAGTACACACATGTTTTCAAAATCTAGGTTTGAAATATAGGTTTTGAAAAAGCTATTTTCTTGTCAAACACACTCTCATCACAAATTTTATCTTTTATTTTTTTCTATCTTTCCTCTTTCCTACTCACATTTCGCCTAGGAATTCGTAAACGTTGTTCTCACGATAACTTCCCAAACATGTTTCAAAACTTAAATTTTGTTTTTAAATCCGTAAAAGCTATTATCTCAAAATCTATTTATTATCCACTTGACTTCCAAACAAGCTCTTAAAAGATGATTCTTTGAACCAAATGGGTACTTTAAAAAAGGCAAGATTTTACAAATTAACAAATAATAGGAATAGAGAGTGATATACATGAATGGTGGTTAAATTCATTAAAAATTATATGATTGTGCTAAATTCTAACAATAGTGCTTCGTGGAAATCGTATTTGTTGACCAAAATGATTACATTGGCATATCTATTCAACTTACTTTGGAGTTAATTGGATCTCTCCATGGATGTGTCATACCATTCCAAGTCATATGGCTTATTTAATTACTTACTGTGATATCTCTTGACAATGACTTTGTCCACTTGCTATACACACTCACACACATACATATGTACATATATATGCGTGTCTATGTGTGTATCTATCATCCATATCTTATAAATCACACGTGGATTCCGTTTTAATATAAGGATTATATATGTTGGTGTGTGTACATATTATTCCTAATTGAATTATTTGAGTTGCTGCAATCATGTTTTAACTTTAGGTTAATATCATTGTTATCCTTACACCTTTATTGAATTTTAATTTAAATTGCTATAATTCTAAATAATGGGCTTTATTCATATAAATTTTATGTGGACTTGGTTTAAGTTTCATCAAGTATGATGACTAAAACAAAATTTCGTTAAGAATATTGAGATAAAAGACATGTTTTGATGTCTGGTGGAGAATATCTTTTACAGAATTTAATGTAAAACTTAGGTTTTAGAGAATATATTTTGGGAGAATAGCTTTTATGGATTCCAAGACAAAACCTATGTTTTGAAAAGGTGAGTGTGTTTGGATGAGAATGACTTTTACTGATTTTGAGACAAAAAATAAGTAAGAGAGATGAAAGAGAAAAATAGAAAAAAATTTATTATGAGAAAGTGTAATTTGATAGGAAAATAGCTTTTTTAAAATCTAGTTTTTGTTACAAAACTTAAGTTTAAAAAATTAATACTTAGACAAAACTTAGGTTTTATGGCAAAACTATAAAACCTAACTTTGAAAAATAGCTTCTAAGGGATCCTTAAAACTATAACTTATTGAAAATATATGAATCTATTGTAAATATATTAAATAAGTGGATGTTCATTGACTATTCACTTTCAATATCATAAATGATGTACATAAATTATTACTGAGAAACTAAAGAGTTATTCAATATACGAAGAGTCACAATTAATATTCATTTGTATTAATTGTACTATTAATTGTTTATGATCCTTGGAGGTCACTCTCAGATGTCTATAAATAAGGGCTTGTATTTGATGAAGAACACACTAAAAATGTGAATGAGAAATGCTCTCTCCTATCTTTTTTCTCTTCCTTATCTCTTATCCCGAAAGCTCTTACTTTTATAACACGTTTTCAGCACGATTGTTCTGACGATGGTATACTTCCCCCATAGTTACCTTAATGATTTCATCTACTTTCTTTTACTGCACCTTTGTTTAATATCGATCTATCTGGGATAATCATAGCCACTATATGGAATTAAAGTGAATCTTTTACCGATTGTTTTAAACATTGGGTTCCATGGCTTAGATTGGAGATTAATATTGTTTTTCTTATCATAATCTCATTTGCAAGTTCTTATATATTTATAATTTATATGGCTAAAAGCCTTACATATATATGATTTTATATTAAGAAATTATATGACCAGAAGTCATATTTCTTTTAATATGCCAGAAGCCATATTCATTTTATTCTTCATATTTCTTTTAATATAGCCAGAAGTCATATACATTTTATATTCTATATTGTGGCCAGAAGTCATATACAATTTTTATCCTGAAGATAAATGGCCAAAAGTCATAAATTTTTATTTTCTAAATGGCCAGAAGCCATTCAGCATTAGTTTTCTATTATAAAATTATATAGCCAGAAGCTATATAATTTAATTCCCTATTTTGGCATTAATGGCCTGAAGCCATGCGAATTAAATGGCCTGAAGCCATAAAGTTTTAATTTTCTTCTAAATATCACGTTCCATGACTTGTATTAGATATTATTATTGCTTTCTTATTATAATCTCATTTATAAGTTCATATATATTATGTATATTGTTATTATTAATATGGCCAGAAGCCATACACATCTGATTTTATATTCATAAATTATATGACCAAAAGTCATATTTCTTTTATCTCTGATTTTGATATAATATGATTGGATGTCATATTTCTTTAATTATTCAATTTTGAGATTTAATAGCCATAAGTCAAATTCCTTTGATTCCATGATATATGGCCAGAAGCCATATGCATTTTATATTGCTGGAAGCCATAAACAACTTTTATCCTGTTGATCAATAGCCAGAAGCCATATATTCTTAATTTTCTATTATGAGATTATATAGTCAAAAGCTATATAACTTTTATTCTTTATATTATTAAACGGCTAGAAGCCGTATAGCCTTGATTTTCTATTATGAAATTATATGGCATTAATTTCTCATTCTGATCTGATTGATTGGCCTGAAGTCATGAGAATAAAAATGGCCTAAAGCCATGAAGTTTTAATTGTCATGGAGGCATGAGATTAATTGTCAAACATAAGTTTTTGTATTGTTTTATTGCATTTCATATTTTAAGAATTTCCTTTATTACATTAATATAAACTATGATTGGTAAATTTAAGGTTGTGACTCTTGATATTATTGGAAAGACATATTTATTTTCAATATCTAATTTACGTTCTACCACCATAAAGATCAACTTTTATTTAGATCAATGTAAAGGAAATATATGACCACTTGAAGATGGTTATCCTTCTAAAAAAAACTCATTCAATTGCTCCTGAAGTAGCAATATCGTGAAAGAGGTTTTAAGAAATATGCCTAATTAATTTCTTACCTCCTTGTGGCTGAACAAAATAATGAGATTTTATTAAAGAATCATGAATCCCGTCCAACTGGCTCGAATCCCTTCCCAGAAGTGAATGTAGTATCTAACAAATCTGTTTATGGCCGTGGATGTGGAATAGGACGTAGATGTGGCTGCAATCGTGGCCATGGTCAGAATCATAATGACTTTAAACTCCATCTGAAGTGGAGAAGAATTGATAAGAACCATATAAACGAGTAATATGTGGGCATAATCAACAAATTGATATGCATTGAAAGTTCCGGAAGAGCCAATTTATAAGAAACTTATTAAGTTTCATATTATTCGTAGAAATGGATACCAAATGGAAGTAGAAGTTATATAACCAGAAGTTATATAACCTTAATCTCTTATTTTAACATCGTATAGTGGATGCCATATATTTTTCCTAACGTAAATAACCAGAAGCTATCTTCATTTAATTATTGTTATACTTATGGCACGATAAGTATATAAATATATAACTTATATAATTATATATATGTGTGTACATATACATGTATATTCTTCCACTATTAACTTTATTTATTTTATTGTTGGTTTTATATCTATTTGCTTTTACATTTCCTCCATTTTTCTCTGGCTTTGTATATAAGCATATTTAAAAGCATACGACAGTAAACCAGAAGCTTACTGAGACTAATGATTTTAATGTTTGACATGCATTAGTAAACCATAAGTTTACTGATGAATTTAATGTATGTCATAAGATAGTAAACCAGAAGTTTACTAATTAATACAAACCAACAGTTTGTCAATGTAAACTAGAAGTTTACTAATGAATTCAACGTTGGTCATAACCGGTTAGACCATCCCGGTTCAATTATGATGCAAGAGATTATTGAGAATAAATGTGGATATACCTTGAAGTGTAAATAGATACCACTATTTCTCATATGTTGCATGTTCCAATGGAAAATATATTAATAAATCCTCATAAAGTTAAATATAATGTAAGCCTTTCAGATTCTCAAAATGGATACAGGAATATATTTATGGAATGATAAACTCACATAGTGAACCATTTAGTTACCATATGGTTTTAATTGATGCATCAACTAAATGGTCTCACGTTTGTTTATTATCTTCTTGCAACCTGAAGTTTGCAAGATTCTTTACTCTATGAATTGTTTAGAATATATTGTTTTGATTATCCGATTACAAAAGGCTATCTTGATAGTGCTAATGAATTTACTTCAATAGCCTTAATAAGGATTGCATGTCCCTTGGACTTGATGTTGAACATCTTGTAATTCATGTTCACACGCAAAATGAGCTCGTAGAATGATTGGTTAAATGGTTGCAACATTTTTACATGAGATTTAATCTCTCATATTCTGCTTAGCCATTTTTCTATGCAACACTGTTAATTCGCATGAGGCCAACAAATTATTGAAAGATTTCTCCCTTGCAAAGGTTTTTTTATCAAAAACCTAATATTTCCTACTTTTGGGTGTGTAATAATATACAAGCAAAACCCAATGAATATACGCTGGTATGGTTTGCCGAGTGTTATTTGATGAATTAGTTTCGTCAGCATCAGGAAGAGAAAATAAGTGTAAAGATCGAAATCTATATCATAATAATTTAACCAAAATAATTAAATAACGATAGAGTTATGCGGTAGCGATTTCCTTCAATAAAGCATCCTGGATCCTTAACATATGATCCGTCCACAAATTATCACATAAAATCCGATTCGCTTAGCACAAATAATGAACTCATAGCACAGTGCCCACAAGTTCTCCTTGCCAGCCATCCCGAGATACAATGCATCATGATATATAATAATGGACCCTATATGACAATATAAAATTCAATACAATACCAATACCAAAAAGAGCCTACAAGGCTAAATAATTTCGCCTCTGGCCGCTTCTCTCGACCTCTATCAGAATTAGAGGTCTCGCCTGAAAAAAATAGAATAACAACGGGATGAGACATAAAGTCTCAGTAACTAAAATCAATTTCTAACATATCAGGATAGGAATGCAAGTCAGAGAAGCAGGTTTGTCAGTATAATAATAACTCAATAAAATAATATCTATCAAAAGCAGTTAACCCCCAATCCACCTGCTCCGCCTTATAACTTCTGGACATGGCACAGCCTATCAGTGCTAGTATACCCGGCCCAGGCTAGCTAGTCACTTCAAGAACACTGTCCCCTCCCATACCACCTGCAACAGGCCAAGGTAAGGAGGTGTCCACCCACACCAACTTAGCTTAAATCCGGGCCAAGGATTAGCAAAAGTTGAGGGGCACAATAATTCACCACTCTTCATTCATCCCGAAAATAACCCTACAATATAACACATAATGATATAAATGTACATCCATTATCTATACAGTCCCAATGCCATAATCATATCATTCATCACAAATGTCACAGCATCTCATGTGTAACAAAACACTTATACAATTCAAAAATACATTGCTTCACAGAATAAATGTCATATATAAAAATATGTAAAATTTTCTAAATCACAATCAAATTTTCCCATAAATAAAGTAAGGGCTAGAAAACACCTTACAGTCCACAATAAGCATATACAAGAAATTAATCCCGGTTACCTCAATTCCAAGCTAAATACCATTAATCTTGAGAATGAAGCAACCAAATACAGTCCAGTCAGCAATTAATCTACATAGTAATGCAAATATGAAAATTAAATAAAATAATTACCCAAATATTTCCACTCACACTCTAATCCTAACTATATATTTTATAATTAATTTAAAAATTCTTCTTGACTTGTTTAACTCATCTAAATCCAAAGTTAAATAAATTTTAATTTTTAATGCATAAATACTAAATTATTTTAAATCAATTTTTATGGGTAAAAATACCCAATATAAAATTATTGAAAATCTATTTATAGTGAAAATTAATTATAAAACCATATATTGACAAATTAATAAATCTAAATCGATAACATTTTCAATATACCAAATAAATTGTTTAAACTGGCCTTTCATCAAAAATAAATTGTTTAAACAATTTTCATATTCTAAAATACCCAATAAAATTGATTTAGAAACTTTTTATAATAAAAATTATTTAAAAAATCATCTAATAGAAAAATAACAAATCTAAACCGATCAAATCTATCCATAAATCATCCTCTACATTTTCTTACTTATCTTTATTTAGTTAAAATATCACATATATCCAAAAATGTATCTCTCTCTCTCTCTATTTTTTTAAGCACAATTAAATTCCTAAAATACTCAAGATATCAAAGGAATAAATATAACCTTATAGAACCCAATTATAAAAATAGATCTACAATTTTATGGCCTTCTACAAATAAAACTCAAATTAGACAAAAATCTAAACTCCAAAATATTCTCTAGTAAACATAATATTACTACCAATAAAAAGAGAAAAATACTTAGAAAAATCTTCATGAAAGAAGCTTAGTGAAAATAAGACATTTTACTTACCAAAATTATCCTAAAAGTATAACCTTGAATCTGAAACACCTCTTTAAGCTCTTCCCTCTCTCCCCTTGCCCTCTCTCAAGCGTCTCTTTCTCTCGCACTACTCTCCCTCTCCCTCTCACGACTTTGGCGACCGAAGGAATGAATTGTGTGGCGGTATTTATAGTACCCCCACACAATGCAACGGTTGGGGGCAATTAATGGCCCCCAACCCATTTCAACAAATCCCATACCGTGTCAGACGGTATGGGATATATAATATACATTTTTTTATTTTTTTTCCTGTTCCTTTACTTACAAGGCACACTTCTTTTTCTTTCTTTTTTTTTAAAAAAGCTGACACCACACACACCCTATTCTCCAAATCCACAAGCCACCTCTGCAATTTTTTTTAACAGATGAGATGTTACAATAAGCAGTTGGGCCAAGAGATTAGTTGGAATGAATTATCATTGGCTCATTATAATCTTCAAACAAAACAATGTGAACTGGAAGTTCAAATGGTAATTCATTTATAGAATTTAGCTACTCAAATTCCAGAAGCATTTACGGATCAACAAAGTCATATTCCCAGCCGCCAATGCTCCTATCAGAATTAATGTCTCTGAAGGATTAATTATTATGAATGAATATAAATCACGCCTAAAGCGTGGAAGGTCAATCGGTTCCAAAGATAAAAAATCCTCGAAAAAAGAAAAGGAGTTACAAAATATGGATGGTCAAATTGAGGATAATCAAGAAAAGATAATATCTCCAGAAGAGTCATCTCTAGAAAAGAATGTGATAGTCCCAGAAGAGACAAAGGTACTTGACATATGTGAAAAAATGAGATCTCAATAAATTATGAATGGAACCGATGGGACCGAAATGAAGTCAACGTTGACAACATCTTTGTTTTTAATATAGCAAATGATGTAATGAATAATAAAGAGGATCACGAGTCAAAATCTATTAGTGAATGCTAACAGAAAAAAGATTGGCCCTTATGGAAAGATGCCATTAAGGCATAATTAAAATCATTGAAAAAATGAAAAAATCATTGGAAAAATGAAAAGTGTTTGGACATATAGTCTTTACACCAAAAGATGTAAAGCATGTTGGATATAAATGGGTTTTCATGAGGAAACGAAATGAAAAGGGTGGAATTGCAAGGCACGTATTGTAGCCCAAGGCTTTACACAAAGGCCTGGTATCGATTATGAAGAAATGTATTCACCTGTAGTGGATGCAACTACTTTTCGTTATTGGATTAGCCTGGTTTTAAATGAAGGGCTTGATTTGCATCTAATGGATGATGTGACTGCCTATTTGTATGGCTCACTTAACAGTGATATTTATATGAAAGTCCCTGAAGGACTAAAAGTGCCAGAAGCACAAATCACTGAGGGAATTAAAGAGTCAGAAACATTGAATTCTAGTTCTCGAGAACAATACTCAATCAAGTTGAATAAATCCCTGTATGGCCTGAAGCAATCAGGGGGCATGTGGTATAATCATCTTAATGAATACTTGTTGAAAGAAGGATATATAAATGATCCAATATGCCCATGCATCTTTATGAAAAGATCTGGAAGTGAGTTTGCCATAATTGCTGTTTATGTAAATGATATCAACATCATTGAAACTCCTGAAGAGTTACCAAAGGCAATTAATTGTTTGAAGAAAGAATTTGAAATGAGAATGAAATTTTGTCTTGGATTACAGATTGAGTACATAAAAAATGGGATCTTTGTATATCAAGAAACTTATACAAAAAAGATCCTAGAATGTTTTATATGGATATATCTCATCCATTATGTACTCTAATGATTGTGAGGTCTTTGCAACATGATAAAGACCCTTTTAAACCTCGAGTAATTAGTGAAAAAGGTGATGAAGAACTTTTTAGTCCAGAAGTATCATATCTTATTGCTATAGGAGCACTAATGTATCTTGCTAATCACACACGTCTTGATATATCATTTGCTGTTAATTTATTAGCAAGATATAGTTATTCACCAACACGAAGACATTGGAACAGAGTTAAACATATTCTCCGTTATCTCAGAGGCACTATGGACATGGAGATATTCTACTCAAATAAATCCAAGCACGAAATGGTTGGTTATACAGATGCTGGATTTTTGTTTGATCCACATGATGGTAAATCACAAACTGGCTATCTGTTTATATGTGGCTATTTCATGACGATCTATGAAACAGTCTATATCAGCCACATCATCTAACCATGTTGAAATTCTAGCAGTCCATGAAACAAGTCAAGAATGTGTTTGGTTGAGGTCAATGATGCATGACATACGGACAACTTGTGGTTTATCTCGGGAAAAATGATCTCGACGATCCTATATGAGGATAATGCTGCATGTATTGAGGAAGTGTACATCAAGGGTGATCAAATAAAGCATATTTCACCAATATTCTTCTTTACTTGTGATCTTCAAAGGGATGGTGAAATTGATATCCAACATATCCGTTCCAATGAGAATCTTGCAGATTTATTCACAAAATCTCTTCCAGGTGCAATATTTCAAAAGCTTGTCCATGGCATCGGTCTTCGCAACTCAAAGATCTTAAGTGATGCCATCATGAGGGGGAGTCGATACACGCTGTACTCTTTTCCCTTGTCTAGGTTTTATCCTACTGGGTTTTCCTAGAAAGGTTTTTAATGAGGCAGCTCTGGATAATGGCTTCGTTTGGAAACCCGTTGAGAAAACGGACACAGATTCCTAGGTACTTTATGTGAGAGGAATTTTGTCTCGGCTTGCGTGAGAATGGGTTTTGGGGGTCAAAACGGGGTTCCTAACGGAACCCCAAACGAAGCTAATGTATCAATGAATGGTGTACTTTTTTTCTTTAGCTAGGTTTTTGTCCCACTGAGTTTTTCCTAGTTAAAGTTTTTAATGAGGCACATTTATAATGAACATTCAAGGGGGAGTGTTATAAATATATTAAATAAGTGGATGTATATTGACTCTTCACCTTCAATATCATAAATACTGTACATAAATTATTACTGAGAAACTAAAGAGTTATTCAATGTACAAATAGTCACAATTAATATTCATTTGTATTAATTGTACTATTAATTGTTTATGACCCTTGGAGGTCACTCTCAAATGCCTATAAATAAGGGCTTATACTTGATGAAGAACACATTGAAAATGTGAACTAGAATTGCTCTCTCCTATCTTCTCTTCTCTTATCCTTTATCCCAAAAGCTCTTACTTTTATAACAGAATCCAATTATTATACAACCAACTCAATTATTATTGATTGTGAAGTTAATTTTAATGAATTTAAAAAACTCAATTGATTTGTGAAATAAAAAAAATTATTTTTAATCAACATTATGGCATAATACAATTTTTTTTTTACTTCACGATATTTTATGGTTAATTTTCTTCACTTTTTTTTTCATACCGAGCTAAAATTAATAATATTGAGAGTACCATTCAAATATTAATTTACAATAAAAGTTGGATTAAATGATAAAAACTTAATTTTTTTCTTAAGCATATTTTTAATTTTAACCATATTAATAAAAAATAATAAAGAGCTTCTTTTCGATTCAACATTTCAACTTGAATAAAAATTAGTTTGATGCTTTGCTTTAAAAAGCCACCCATCGATTTTTCTAGATGAGATATCCCACACGCAGGAAATGGACAGGAGAATTTTTTTTAATAAATTCAATTTATAAAATGGAAAAAATAGAATTATAAAATTTTAATAAAGAAAAGAAAAGATATAAAATTACAAAATAAAAAATTAATAAAAATATTAATCCCACTTCTCCAATTCCTACAATGGAAACCTTGGCCCTAGAAAAATTTGGTGTTCCGGGTTATGAGATGATTTATAAAATGAAGGAAATAATAATTAATAAACAATTTTTTAAATAATTCATGCAGAAAAGAGCGTAAATTCAAAAAAGGCTATTGGGGAAATTTATCATCATATCTTAAATAGAAGAATTAATGAATAAAAGTCCTAAAGCTTGAAAAAATTACTATCGAGTACCAACAGTTACTGGTCCAGTTATCATTAACAATTTCACCAGCTGTCAATAACAATCGGACCAGCTACTACTGTGACTTGATAGTAATTTTATTAATTTTTGAAATAACTTATTTATAATTCTTTTTATTGGAACTTGATTGTAAATATCATTGTTTTTCGTTAAACGATAGTATAAGTTGAAAGACAATAAAAACAATCTTTCATTCACAGAGTAAATAATTTTATTTAGTAAAAAGAAATCGAGGGGCGCATGCGCACATATTTCTAATTTGATTAATATTTAAAATTTAATAATAAACCTCTCTAAACTTTTAACTTTGCACAAATATCCTCAATCAATTATCAATTATATATGCCGTTTTAAACTTTATTTTAATGCATATATCCATCTAAAGTTTACCCTATGTTTGTATAGCCAGAAAATTAGAGTGGAAATCATACGAAAAGAAAAAAAAATTTAAAAATAGAATATTTGGTATCAATAATCTAATATTTTTTTACCTCTATTTTACAATTATCTACGTAAATATAATAATTAAATATGTTTACTTAAAGTTTCATAAATTCTGTATAATGTGTGCGTTTGGTTTAGTGTTTGTAAGTTTAAACGTACGTTTAATAATATTTTTTTTTATGAAACTAAATAATTTTTTTCACATATTTATTTCAATTTATGTGAATGTAATTTTTGACCGTGTTGATAAACGGGTCAAATCAGACCCATGATTTTTGTTTAAAAAAATATTAAGCTTATCTTTTTTTTTTAACTTATTAAAATCACAAAGTTTAGCGCCACTTGAAGCACAAGTGCAGACAGGGACAACTAGATCAGCATTCTGTGAAGTTTATCCATAAGGATAAAGGCATCGCATTGTTGGGAAAAAAAAAACGATAAAGGCATCGCATTAAAAAATAAAATAAAATAATAGCATATATATATAGCAAATTACATTATTGGCCCCACCTTCTAGCTTACGTGTTCGGTAGTCCCACCAGATTCTTACACGTGTCCGCACACCCAATCGCAAAAGTTCCTGCATCCATAAGTCAAGACGAAATACGACTGAGAAGGTTCACGAACCGGGTCCCACACGTTATCCATGTCTCGAGCACGTGATGCCACGTGACATAACCCGATCTCCTTTCCTTGCTGTACAAAACAACGCGCTTCGTCGTGGTCATCTTCTCATATGCAACCTCGGTAGACGACAAAATAGCAACCCCGAAAAGGGCAGTTTAGTCATTTCATGAGGCGTTTGCGTTGCCTTTTAAAACTCGTCGTCGTTTTCGCTGTCAGCACGTGGATTTTCCGATTTTGCGCTTTGGGATCGAGGGAGGCAGAGACTAGAGAGAAGCTTTCTTTGTGTACAGAAACGGAAGCTGCTTATTGTAAATTTGAAGGATTATTGCCTCTCTCTCTCTGTTTTTTTTGCTTGAGTCAGATTCTGTGAATCGAAGCTCCATGGTTCAGTTAATGAGATCGGAGAACAACTGCCTGAAAAAGGTGAAGTTGGAGGTTGAGGATTCTGGTGATGGTGAACTCCGCATTCTTCACAAGCGACCTAAATTGAACTCCTCTTACGAGGTTTGATCCTTTTCTGGTTCTCGTTTCTTATTCTCAGTCTCCTCTCTTTCGCTTAGCTAGTCCAAGAAGTTGGAAAATTTGAAGTTATATTGCTATTTATATGGATCTGAATCCGCCATAGAAGTGCAGGGTAGCTTTGGTTTCATTGGTGGTTTCGTGATTTTGTTCCTAAATTTGATACTTACACGGTCCAGCTCCTGAAAGATTCGGTAAAAACAGGGCAAAAATAGGTTACATTATTTTTATATTTCAGGTGAAGAGTGAAAAAACTCTTCGATCGTTTATGGAGAAAATGTAATTTAATTTGAAATTCTTCTTCTTAATTGTTTTTCTCTTTCTTAAAGTCAGAGGGTTGCTGTTGCTTTCTTTTATATGTATTTTTTAATTTAAATTCTTTAGCTATGTTTGGTGCTTGTTTGCTATAGTTAATTTTTTTCCTCGAACAGTGGAGCTGTAATGATGATCCGCTTTCAATCCCGCCGGCTTTGTACAATCCCCTTGATGAGCCTAGCCCGTTGGGATTGCGTCTTAAAAAGAGCCCATCCCTTCTAGATTTAATTCAGATGAGACTCTCGCAAGAAGATAGTGCCAAATTAGCGACAGCCAACAAGAAAGACCACGGGGGTGCTAAAGCTTCTGTCACTATGGATGGTAAACTCAAGGCCTCAAATTTCCCTGCATCCATTTTAAAAATTGGGACTTGGGAGGTGAGATCACTACTCAAAGCAAAGAAAATATTGGCATATGATAGTAATGCTGACATAGGTATGGTGATGGCGGTGATTTTAATTTTTTGTTCTAATGTTTTGCAGTATAAGTCAAGATATGAAGGAGATTTGGTGGCAAAGTGTTACTTTGCAAAGCATAAACTTGTATGGGAAGTTCTTGATGGCTGTCTTAAGAATAAGATTGAAATCCCGTGGTCTGATATCATGGCTCTGAACGCAAACTACCCTGATGATGGACCAGGAACCCTTGAAGTTGTGGTAAGTTTACTCTCTTTTTTTATATCTTAGCCTTCTTACTGCATTAAACGTCGCTAGTAAGAATGTTAAGTCCATTTTTCTTCCCTCCAGCTGGCTAGAAGACCCTTATTTTTTAGGGAGATCAATCCACAACCAAGGAAGCATACCTTGTGGCAGGCGACATCAGACTTCACTGGCGGACAAGCAAGCATACAGAGGTATGCACTGTTCTCTTAGCACATAAGTCTTGGTGATGCATGTATTCAATGAAATATCTTCACCCTGAAATTGTAGGACGGTTAGTGTTACTGTCTGACTGGGGACACTTCAAGTACGTCTAGTTTTCAGAATAACTAGGATGCTTAGCATGTTGAATAGATAAAGCTGAAATGAGGGCAAACATGCTGATGATGCCTATTGACATTTAATTCATAAATGATACCAAATAAGAATGATTTGCGTCTGTGATTTTATTTCTTATTTCTTTTGCAGTTTTTCCATCGAGAAATGTATTTCGTATTTATGTAGTACTATTACTATTCATATTTTGACAAATAGACTATTCCCACATGAAGTTTAGAGTCTAATCTGGTCAAGATTCAAAACAACATTACATGTCTTTCACCAAAAAGAGAATAAAAAAAGTATCACATGGGAAGTTATCTATATCTGTCACACTAATTGACCAGTACCATAGAATTGCTGAATGTGAACCAGTGGTCAAACTGTATCTTAAGAATTTCTATGTCTATATAGAGCATTTCTGGAGTATTAAGAGGTTTATGTGTAACTTACCCAAGATTGCAGTTGTCTCTTATAATTCAACCATTAGCATCATTGCTATAGGAAGCATGTATTTGAAAGATGACTCCTAATGTTTGTCCTCGTTGTTGTAGGCGGCATTTTATGCAGTGTCCACCAGGACTATTGGGAAAGCATTTTGAGAAGCTAATCCAGTGTGATCCACGCCTGAACTTCTTAAGTCAACAATCTGATATGGTGTCGGATTCTCCTTATTTTGAATCCAAAACTGCAATTGATGATCAACTTGAATCAGCCACTCCTTTGGATAGAATAGGCAAAGGGCATGCTGGTTTATTTGAGTTGCAGGATGTGGAATCAGTATCTGCAGTTCAATCGTCTTCCTCAAAAAGTGAACACAATGTTTTGGGAAAAGCTTTTGAAAATGTTTCCCAGGAAATCACTTCTCCTAGCTCAGGTACAATTTTCATTCGATTGAGATGGTCAAAGCTCTTATTCATTCTTTGGGACGACAGCGATGGTCATTCAATTTCTCTATTGCGTGAAGGAACCTCCATCATTTTCAAGTTTACCTAAGATATTTTCACTGACAAATTATTGCCCCCCTCCACACAAAAAAAAAAAAAAAACCGTTTTTAAGCCTATGGGTGCAATGGCCCACCGTATTAAGATATATACAATTCTATCCATATCAGTTTTTTCCTATCACCTGTAAGTAATTGAGGTTTGTCTTGTTTTTCCGTGTGCAGTTATGGAGCCCCTTAGAATCAAACATCTGAGGAGTAGAGAAGCTGATACCTTGAAGGTTCTTAACAATTTGGATCAGATCAAAGTTCCCGGACTTCACCCATCAATGTCAATGAATGATATAGTGAACCACATTGGAAATTGCATTTCAGAACGCAATCCAGCCTTTGCCGGTGACAAGGAGCAAAGCAAGCTTATTCTAGATGAAATCACCCAATACTTGCTCAATGACTCTCTAGTTACTGCAGCAGCGGACGAACAGTTTCTCATGTCAAGGGTTAATTCATTGTGCTGCCTTCTGCAGAAAGATCCTGCAACAACACAGGAAACCAGTATGAGGGCTGATAATATTGATGGTGGAGGAAAAGTTGGCAAAAAGACCAACTTGGATTTAGAGTTATCATGCAGAAGTACGGTTGTCGAATCCGGAGATGATGATGCTTCTGGCAGCAAGCAGGTTAATGGCAGTGGCATGCGCAGGAAGGAATCAGTAGGGGAACTACTGCTTAACCTTCCAAGGATAGCTTCTTTGCCACAGTTTCTATTCCCAACGGCAGATGATTCTGTTAATCAAGTTAGATAATGTTCTGAACTGATCCTATAGTTAGAAGCAACAAAATACGTAGTGTGTGAGAGAGTTTTATGTTTGCTGTTTGCTTTGCCTGTTTCTACCCGAACTTCAAACGCAGGGATTCAGAGATTCACATTGATGAAGAATCCTGACAAAATGTGGTCCTTCGCAGTTGTAGGCTTAATTGACTAGTGTGTATATAATGTGTGTGTATGAATGTTTGCCATAAATTTTAGGATCCCCAGGGCACCTGCTGTGAAAGAGTTTAGAATGACAAGAGATGTACATTCGATAAGTGGCAATTCTTAGGATCGTGTTATCTTCATTTCAGTTGTCTATGAATAGTTGGGTGAATTCCAAATTCATAGTGACAGTAAATTCTTTTGAAGATCAGAGAGAGCTCTGATAACACTTTATAATAGAAACTTTGTAACTAGGTAAAGGAGGAGATCACAAGGGAAATTCTGTTGTAATTTACAATGCAACAATGTAAATGATTTGTCCTTTATTGGTCGGCATAGATTTACACCTCCAATAAATGTGGGATGATGGATTAGGAAGATCTAATGGGATATATATACGAGCAATTAAGATGTATTGCGATAAATATGGGTTTAGATTCATTCCTTTTTCTTTTTCTGCCTTTCTTCTGAAGTTCTTAAAAATCTCGTTAATCGATAAGGTTGGATCGGAACCTGACAATCAGATCATGCGACCGGTCCGGTTATATGGATGACGTAGGGCATGGCAACTTGAGGTAACTTCATGCAAATCAAGCGCAATTCGGTCAACTCAACGACTTGCTGGGTTGATCAGGTTGCATTTAAAAAGCTGGTATTCAAAATGATACTGCATTTTTATTTGTTAATGACAATTTTTGTATTGATGACTATTTGTTCAATAATTATAGGATTATATATAAAAATATTTTGTTATTATTTATCAATTTTAGTTAGAAAGAATATTTAGTTATCAGTGACTCTAATATCAATAGATGTTATATTAATACTATGATGTCAATATATCAAAAATGCTGAAAAAAATATGTTGAATAAATATATGATGATTTTATCTATGATTCAAGATATTGAATTGATATTTAGTATTTGAATGGTATGATGGAAAATTGAAAATTTAAAATATTTTTAAATTTTTTAATCCCCACTGTTGTGATTGACCCCGAGTTCCTAAAGTGACACAATACTCTTGACTCACTGGCTAAACAGTTCAAAAGTCAATTGGGTTGAATAACCTTGAATATCAAAGTCATACTCTTACATTAAAAACAATGATACTACATTTAACACAGCAACAAAAACAAAAGAAGCCTTATCCTAAAAGGGTCAACCCTACAGGACCGTTGGCTTAAAAGGGTTGACCCTACAGGGCTATAGATCGACCTATTTAACCCCACCAAATTAATTTGTTTATTTTTTTTTTTCAAACTTTCTTTATTTCATATATTTGCTTCAAAGTTTTAGAAACAAATCTTTTAAATCAAACATTTATTTTAAAATTTGTTTTCTTATCAATCATATACCCCATAAAAATTTGGAAATGTGAAAAGAAAAAATATTGTAGAAATATAATTTTTTACCACTTATCTAATGCATTATATTATAATAACTTTTTGTTTTCCTTCAAATTCTAGAAGAAATCCTTTCAAGTTAAATAACTATTTCCAGTTAGTGTATGTACTATATAAAGATACACATATATTCACTCATCGAATCCTTATTCTTTTCAATTTCAATATCAAACTTGTTATGTTGTTTTCCACATGCAAATTACTTTTCAAAAACCAAATTAAAAATATATTGTTTTAAGAGAAAATGATAAAAAAGGCCTTAAAAAATGAAAAATCTCAAATCAAGTATTTACTATAGAATAAGTTATTAATTGCTTATAAATAGTTGCTAATTCCTTATCAATAATATGGTAAAAAAAACTTATTTGGGGTTTTACATTTTCCAATATCCTTTTTGTCATTTTCCCTTGCTTTAACTTCATTTATTTGAAAAAAGTGAAAATATGTTAAACATGCTTGTAACCCCTGGGCCGACCATGACCCACGGTTGTCCCATAACCAACAAACTCAGGTGCAGAGCTGCGAAATTAAAGAATAAATACAAAACTTTATTTCATCATTTTATTTCTTGTATTAATAACATTTAGATATCCGCTTATTTCTTATTATAAATCACGTTGTTACCGCCGAAAAAAATTTCATGTCAAAGTGTGAAAATTTTCATTTATAATATATTGTTATTTTAACTTTATTTTTTAAATTTAATTTTAATATTATTTATGTCTTAAATTATAAAAAATAGTACTTTTTTAAATGGGCCAAATGCCCGCTTAAAAAATCAAGCCATTTTAGGTCTGAGCCTGTAAAGGACTAACCCAAATTTCTAGCTATAGTCCTAGGTTGCAAGGACTACACAACGTCTTTGAGCTCTATTAACTAAGAGATTTTACTCTATAATCTTATTGATTGTCCTTTTATGTCTGTATCCCTTTTAATCGGGCTCCAAACAACTTGATTTACCTCCCTCTATAATGCATTCATTAGCCTATGTATGTATTTCAACCATCTCAAACTATTTTTTTACTATTTTTTCAATAGATGTCACTTTGACCTTTATTCTTATGAGTTCATCATAAATCTTATATTATTGCAATGGTTCTTATATTATTGCAATAGATGTCACTTTGTCTCGTATGACTATATATCTATTTGAACATTCTTATTTCACCTACATCACTTTATGCAATGGTACTTATTTGATATTTCATAACATTATTGCTATAAATATAAATAAATTTGAATTGTACAGAGAAATAAAAAATTAATGGGAAATTTGCATTTAGGTCCTAAATAGGATAATTAATGAATAAATGTCCCAACAATTCACAAAAAATACCATAAGGTCCTATGAGTAATTGCTAATGTTATCATTAACAACCTTATTAGCCTTTATTAACAACCTCATCAACCACTCCTAAGACCTTATGGTAATTTTGTGAATCTTTGGGACATTTCATTCATTAATTCTCTTATTTGAGAATTGATTGTAAATTTCCCAAAATTAATTTATAAAAAGCAACAAGATGATAATTTTATAAAATGTTAAATCTGGGCATTGATTTATTTCATATGTACAATGATAAATGCACTCATCCTTCTCTTCATGACAAAAATAATATAAAAAACTAAAATGCCCAACATATGCATATGAAACTCAGGAATAGTTGAATAGATGAAGAATTATAATTTTATAATATATATTAATATTAATTTTTATAATTAATCTGAAAATATGTTTATAATATAATTTAAAAAGAAAGCGAGAATGCAAGGCCACATTGCATTTGGATCCCATGGAAGGTAGAAAATAATTAAAAAAAAGTCCCTGAAATTTGGGGCTCTTGCAAAAGGGTCTCTTGGGACCTCATTGAGATATGGAGTTACTATGCAAAAATCATTGTACCTTCAGTCATAATTGGATAATAGGGAACGTGGAATCAGTTTTTATTGAGGACATAATGGTTAATTCACATGAACAATAAATTACATTCAAGTCCCAAGAAACTCTTTAGTAAGTCTATATTTTTAAAAACTTTTCTGTTATTTCTTACCTTCCATGAGACTCGAATGCGATTTTACCTTTTCATATCTCCATCTCTTTCAATACATACAAGCATGAATATTGAAATTTCAATTTCCACATAAAATTTTGCTTAACTCACGGATGGAAGAAAGTTGGAGAGTCAAGTTAGTCATCATAATTGTAATCTTAATAATTAATTTTGACAGTTCCACCAAAAAGATTAAACTCATCCAGATTATTAAAGTCAATAAAGGAAGAAGAAAACTGTAATTGTAGAATTGTATTCTCCCATAAATTTGCTGCTAATTAACTGCAATACAGTATAGATAATGGGAAATTTACATTATTGTTCCTTCGACAAACAATTAATATGTTCAGTTCAATTCGATTTGATACCTTTTCTAACCTAAAGAGAGAATAAATACAAGCACCCCACTAATTCAACTATAGCATCAAAATTAAGCACACCCCACACTTGAGAAAAAATAATTAATAAACAGACAGATAAATGGATCATAATATAACAATACCGCGATACTGATACACTAGTCATGGTTCGTCATGGCCTGCTTCTTCATCGACCATCTGCTCATTTTCTTGTATCATGTTCATAAGCATGTTCACTTGTTCTTGGAGCATGGCATTTTCCCTCTCAATTCTGGAACGTTTGCTCTTCTCTTCCAGAAGCTGCACCTGCAGGTGCTCCAGACATCTTGCATCCTCCTCCAATTGTTCGTTCAACCCGTCAATTTCCCGGTCCTGCGACCAAAAAGTCATCAAAGTATCTCAGCCTCTTGTTGGTTTTTATTGATAAGGAATTGGAATGTTAAGCAGGTGAGGATGAAAATATATGGCACCTTTCTGTTCATTTCTTGGACGGCGATCCTGCGCATGCTTTCGACGACATCAACATTGACAAGCTTTCGCTTCTTCCCGATCAGCCATCCCTTTGGATAGTTTGCAGATTCAAAGTCAGGGGGAGGAAGTAAAGATTCAGCCGATGGCCGTCGGCCATTAATGTTCTTTATAGGTTCTAATGGTTCAAATAACGCCTTTCGACGCTCAGAAAGCTCAGGAACAGGAACTTCAGTTGAGTCCTGCATCATCTCCTCGGCCGGAGGAGGTTCTTCCTGTTTGCTGGGTGGTATATTAGCACTTGCAGTATCGTTCGATACCTCTAAATTCTTCCCGCTAGCTGTGGGCAACAAGTTACCATTCTATTTCCAACTAGCCATACCATATTAGCACAACTAAAGCAAAATTACCCGTGAATGAAACAGAGCGAAGCACGAGAAAATTTTAGCAACACGAGTGCAAGCTGCTAAGAACAGGGCTATATTTCTCCATCACTCAAGTTTTTTTGTTTCCTTAAAAAATTAAGAACATTTTTCTTTCAATTTGAACTTTACTTCAAATTTGAAAATTTCTATAGAAAAAAGGTACAAGCAAATCATATCATTGTTATAGTTCAGTCCATTGTTAAGAACTCACAAATGCCACTCTCACTGTAAGCGAACATTATCAATAAAGCCTATCAAATGCTGCATTTATGCCCGAAGAAACATTTGACCTAAAATAACTGTTCTAATGAAACAGACAATAGAAATTTTTTTTTTTTACGGGCAAGGCCTTTTAAGAAATTTTCCCAAGAAGCAAAAATAGCCCAAGATCCAAACCTTTACTATTAAAGTTCAGACTCCAATACATTTTGAAGCCAGAAGGTTGTAATTACACCATGTCAACTGTCTGAAAAATATATAAGAAATGTACATAGTATTTTTCATCAAAATCTAAAGTTCTCAACCACATAAATGATGCTACTTTTTCTTCTCCTTATACAAATGGATAATAAAGGCCAAAGTTGCATTCATTTACATGCTGATATAAAGTATGAAAAGTTTCTTGTTCTTCTGGTGTACCCATAAAAATATTAAAAAAAAGATTACGCATATATTTAAAAGCTTTTGCAGCTGCACAGTATCAACCTTCTATTTTTGAAGACAACTTAACTGCAGTTCTTAATTATATTTTATCAGGTTCTCCCAAGAAATTGTGAAGTGGGGAATTTTTACATCTCAAAAATACATGATTCAGCCTATTAAGATCATTTCTCCATTTTATATTTTTAACGAAAAGACATGTGACAAAGACATAATTAGTTGCAAGCATGAAGCCCGCCTATTTTTCAGACCGGTGGCACCTAAAATTGTTTGACAATGTAGGCTCCATATATGTAGCCAACAAGTATCTTGTTTTAGCTGGGCGAAACTGAAAAGACTTGGTTTTCTTGAGTGCAAAAGACTTTACTTTTACTCAGGTTAGGCAAAGCCTACCAATGGCATATAATTGCTTCAAACACGATTGAGTAAGAATTAAAAAACAATGGTGTAGGCTCAACTACTAATGTTACCTCAACATGCCAGAAAGAATTTTTGATTAAAATACTATATTTTAATCGATAAGAACCATCACTAACCATGGAGACATCAAAATTGAGTTGTAAGAATCGTAGCCTATCTGTTGATCTTCTCAACCCAACAACCAAGAAATAGTTTTGTGAGGCGTGCGCACATATTTCAGAAAGATACAAATCTCAATTATTTGGTCTCTGAATATGATATATAGGATATGGGATATACACACTCACAGAGGCACAAACAAGTAAGAAGTATAAAAAGCTTTCAAAGGGATATCGTATAGGAGATTAAGGGTGTGAGATTTGTAACCGAAAGATACGTTTTCCATTTTCTAAATAAAATCAAAATATATGATGAAAAATATCTTCTGCAAAATTCAAGGGAAATCGTTACCGTGGAGTGGCACTTACAAACTTGAAGAGCTACTGCGAAGCAATTAATTATTAATTAGTTTAGTAATTTTCTTTACTTTCTTCAGTTCATAGAATATAAAGTATAAACCGGAGTTTCCCCCGTTTTCGTTACAATTTAGGGATTATAATAATGAGAGAGACTTGAAGTTCGGTAAGACAATTTATAACAAAGTAAACGTCACCAAAAAGTCATAGCAACTGACAACTGTTAACCACTGTTCCAATTTTCTCTCTCTTTCCTCCGGAAAAGAAAACAATCAATGCGTAACTCTTGAACAATTTTGCAGGAATTTCACACATCAAACCCAGAAATTAGTAGAACGAAAATGTAGAAATTCATTTAAAAGATGTGAAATCGAAATATTAGTACCATACACTTGTGAGAAGATTCGGCAGTAATGATTGTTCAGAATAGGATTCAGCTGAAATTTGCTTTCCAAAATCCCCAGAATCATTCAATCACACATACGAGCAGCTAAGAAACTACACGTTTCAAGTATGGATTTGTAAATCTAAACAAGCATGGAGGTGTAATTGAAGACAAATTAAACTCAAAATTGACAAGCTAAAGCGAAGAAAAAACTCTTAGTACCTGATCTCCTTCGAGATTTCCAGCCAATCCTAGTGGAAGTCACCGGAGAGAATCCATTCAAAGCCCCATCGGCGGCCGTCGTCCTCTCTCCGCCACGAATTTCCATTGAAGCACACAAAACCAGAGAGAGAGAGAGAGAGAGAGAGAAAGCGGCAGAGACTTCAAATTACAGTCAAGCTTCAGAACATCGAGTTTCGAAGAGAGAGAGAATAAAGGATTATTCTTCGTATGCGATGAGTATGGTCTTCGCTTTCTTCTTCTTCTTGGGATTATTCTGATTTCTGATATCTGAGGAGAGGTGTGTCTCTTCGGGCGAAAGGTACAAGAAAGAAGCAGATAAATGCAATGGGACCGCGAGATGTGACTTTGAACGGTCATGATTTCGTGATCGGGTGGGAAATTTTATGCTGCAGACTTGTCCTTTTTTCTTAATTTCTCTTCCGTTGAAAATATCTAAATTCTGCAATTTTTTATTTTTTTTCTGCTGGCTCTTGGAAATAAACACTGGGACCCACCATATAATTTATAAAAAATAAATATTTTCAGAATAATCTAGAATGAATTTATATATTTTTCATAGAGTAATAAAAGATTAGGAAAAGATTCACCCTTTTTTGATTCCATATGCGTTCCGAAGATGACTTTCACGTGGACGAATCCGAATATCCAATCAATTTTATATATACATATGTATTTGCGAAAATAATTTTAGCAAACCAGATCAATATATCGTAATTAAATATATAAGTTTAAGAAATTAATAAATACACGATGTACACGTGACATGAGCCTCATGATGAAATCAATAAAAATTATAGACGCGTACTGTAGGTATGTTTGTCATGTTACGTTGGTAAAACAGTTTCTACTGTTAATCCAAACAGTATGTATGTTTGGATGATTTAGAAACTTTTTTGGATTAAAAAAATTTAGATGAATTGAATCTCATAACTCATTAAAGTGAAGGTATATTTCCAATTTTAAAGAATGGTTATAAAGATATTTACGGATCATTCATAAATAAGTCTTTACAGTAGCGGTGGTAATACAAGTTCAGTCCGAGGGCCCAAACCACGGGTTATGACGAGCTAGCCCACCTAACCCCTTTTTCTCTTCTTTTTAAATATATATATATATTATATTTTTTAATTTTTTTATCTCAATATTTTTTATAAAGAAAAAGGCAATATTAAATTTTATTTTTATGGTAAAAATAACCAATATATTAAAAAATTTTATAAAATGTTTTATTTTTCATATCAATTTTTTTATAATACTATATTTAAAATTATAACAAAACATTAATATCTGTATTTTTTTTTGAAAACTTTAAAAAATTATTATTAAAAATTTATTGGTGGGAAAATAATTATGTGACCCTGCAATATTATGGAAAAAATTGGGAAAAAAAAGGAAAAATAGCTTTTTTTAAAAAAAATTGGCTGCCAAAGTGGGCTCAGGCTGCAACGCCAACCTGTGTAGGTCAACCCGCAATCTACGGGTTGGCCTGGATTCCCATTTCTACTTCACGGTAACATTTTGTAATTTAATAATAGAATGATTCTTTTTTTTCCTACCAAATATAATAGAATGATTCATTTTTAGATTTAAAGCACCGATTATAACTACAACATTAGGAAAAATTAATAATTTTAATTTATTACAGTTTAGTAGTCCTGAAAAAAAGAAAATTCATTTGTTGAACATGGTCTCTCAAGTTTTAGTAGTTTAATACTATCAAAAAGAAGCTTTAGTAGTTTAATCTATTGATTTCTATACTTTTAAAAAATCATGTAATTTTTTAAACACGGACTTGTAAATAAGACATAAAATATAGGTATAAGTTAAGGCATAAAAATGATTCCAAATTTTTCTTTGAGTGGTATTGGATATCCAAAAATTTTCAAGTAGACAATTCTGGCCAAAAGTTTAAGAGAAGGAAACCCTCATTCCACCATTAGAAGAAACCTAATAATCAATATTTGTTGACTAAATTAAGCAAAGGTTAAATAATCTAGAAGTTTTCTTTGACGGGTATCGGGCACCCAGAACTCTTATCCTTTTTAATGATTTAACTTTTTTAATTTCCTCTTATTAGTTGACGATATCTTATATTGAGGAAAAGATGTAGTATTTTTTTAATGGATAAGCTATTAAAATGTAAAATTTCTAAAGTACCCTTTTCCAACAATTGTTATTTGTATTATCAGATTTGGTCCAGTTTAATGTAGCATCCAACAATTTTCTCTATTCAATTCTGTTGGGTTTCAATAATTTATTGAGGTTGACAAATTGTTTTGCTTCTCCATCTAATTTTTTCTAGCACTGTGTGTTTTGTTGACAGGAACTGTTGTTAATTTTGCATTGAAGTTAATTATTTCCAATTTGATTGTTGGTGCTGGGTTGGATTTCTCCATGAAGGTGAATATTTTTCCTACAGATCATCAATAGTATATGGTTTTAAGTTAGGATTGTACTTTAAAAATTATACATTTTACTAGCAAAAAAAAATTAAGCAAATACCATATCTAGTCTTTAATATTAGATCTTGTTAATTAATTTGGGAAGGAAATTAAATAATTAAATAGGATATGAGTTCTGGATGCCCAATGCCCATAAGAAAACTTCCATGACATTTTTACCCTTTGACCCTTGCATAATATAATCAACAAACGTTGATCATTAAATTTGTTAACAAAGAGGTAACATTGTCTCTTTTTAAAATTTGAAGGTAAAATTGCCCTTTTTGTCAAACTTCTAAAACAGGATCACTCTTAGAAATTTTTGGATGCCCAATATCACCCATAGAAAGCCTTTTAGGTAATTTTCACCCTTTAAACCTATAGGTATCAACGGTCAGCCAAAAAAAAGGATATAGGTATTGACCAATTAAATGATTAAAGTTAAGGAATTAACTTATAATCCAATTAAAATTATGAAAAGAAAAAGAAAAATTATAAAAAAATACCTCTTGAATTTTATGACTCCAAAGTATCCCCTAAATTTGCAAAAAGGATAAATTAAAGAGAGGGTAGCAATTTATCTTTTTAAAATTTTGGTGCTTTTAGAAAAATACCCTTTCTTAAAAAAAAAAAAAAAGTTAAAGGCATCTTGCCAAAGCCCCACCGCTGGCAGGCTATGTTTGGGGTCACCAAATTTTTTTCCTGTAATGGGAGCCAAGGTAGCAGAAGAGGTGGGACTTGATCCCAAATCACCTTAGTTCCATAAAAGGTTTGGGGAAATTTGCAATCAAATTCTAAATAGGAGAATTAATAAATAAAAGGTCCCAAAAATTGATAAAATTACCATAAGGTCCTAAAAATGGCTGCTGAAGTTGTCATTAGCAATCTTACTTGCTTTCATTAACAATATCAGCAGCTACTCTTGGGACTTTATGGTAATTTTGTGAATCTTTGAGACCATTTGTTCATTAATTCTCCTATTTGGGACTTTATTGTAACTTTCCCAAAGGTTTATTGACCATTTGGCCACCAAACCCTTCGATAATATAATGCATATAAACATATAACATGTAATCAAGCATCATTTTACTAGATGACAATACTTATAACATGAATAACAACATTTGTAAATGTGTTGACAATTTCAATAATGTTATAAAGCAAGTTTTAATAATTGATTATACTTGTAACATAAATAATAACATTTGTAAATGTATTGATAATTTTAATATAAATGTTTACTACTACAATTAATAAATTTCATTTTTATAGAAATTCAATTAATTGGGTGAAAGTGTGAAAAATTGACTACACTTGCTAATTTTTACAAGTAACAATGTAATGTTTTATTCATTGACTATATTTGCAATGCGAATAACAATATTTGTAAAGGTATTGATCATTTCAATAACTTTATATGTTGCTACTTTTAAAGAGTTTCACATTTTGTGAAGTTCAATTAATTGGGTAAGGATGTGGGGAATTGACTGCACTTGCTTATGGCCTGTTCGAGGTGGTGCTAAATTTTTTGTTTTTGATTTTAAAATATAATTTTAAAACCAAAACGTGTTTGGCTAAAATGGAGTTGAGTTGATTTTTAATATTATTTCAAAACAGATTTTATCCAAATTTAAAAATCACAAAAAAAGGTTTACAAATTTTGATTTTATATTTAACAAACGTACTTGCTTGTTATGCCTCCACTGCTTAGCCTACCTCGATGTCTCCCTTTTCTCTAATCAACAAACATTCCCTTCCCCCGTTTTACGACTTCGGGGACTTTTACAACTAAGAGTGTAATGTGTTAAATCATTTAATTACATTTGTAATTCAGATGACAACATTTACAAAGTTTTGACTATTTCAATAACAACGTTTACTACTACAATTAATAAATTTTATATTTGGATAAATTTGAATGAATAGAATGAAAGTGTGAAAAAATTGTTATTAAAATTATCAATACCTCTGCCAAAGTGATCCCACCTCCACCACCACCTTAGCTCAAACTATGAAAAGAAAAAAAAAATAACCTGGTGGCCCTAAAAATCAACATTTATTAACTCAAACTAGATCGGCCGAGTCAAGCCGGAAACTGACAACTCAATCAAAAATTTGGTCTGAGTAGGGGTTGAACCCGAGTCATGATGACTCAGTCCAACTCGGACTGACTTGCAATAACCCAACAGTAACTTGGTCGACCCGTTGAGTTGGGGGGTCGACCAAGTTATTTTTTTTAAAAAGGCAATGGACGCAGAAAGAGGGGTATCGCTGAGAGAAGGGAGGGAGCGGATGATGGTGAGGGAGATGATTGTTTCGATCTTGATGCCGCCATCGTGGACGTCGAAGAGGGAGATGGGAGGAAGGAAGGTGTTAGTGATGGAAGGTGGAAGGCCGTGGAAGACGGTTTTTTGGGCCTTAGAGGGTATGACGAAGATGACGCCGAGGTCATGACCAAGGAGTGGGAGTAAGGATGAAGTTGTGAATAAGAACGATTGGTAGTGAGGATGAAGTTGTGAACAAGAAGGAGGAATGGGAGTGAGGATGAAGAATTGCTATGTGACGATGAAGAAAGAAGAGGAGTGGAAGTGAACTGGGAAGGGGTGTAGTTGCAGAGATTTAATGACTAAAAAGAATGGATAGTAAATTGCCTTGTAAGTGTTGAGTCCTAATGTTTAAAGCGTGGCCGGGTTTGAGAGGCATAAATTTAATAATTGGATATGCCATCTCAAACTTAATGTGCGGATAATAATTGCTCTCAAGATGATCGAACCATTGATACCATTGGTAATTTCGTCCCGTTGATATAAGGTTAGAAGGTGGGAAAAGGAACTCGCTTGCTATGTTTCGTATGGTGAATTTAGAAATAGAATTCATTTTATATGTTTGGTATGGTGCAATTGGAAATGGAATTTAAAATGGGTATAAATGAATTCCATGATGTAACCCATGGAATTGTATTCAATTCCATGTAATTGATTTTTTAACTTCTCATTTTTTTTCTATATTTATACCCATCTCCATCTCCATCTCCATTTCCATTTCTACCAAAATCAATTCCAGCGTACCAAATGAGCCATAAGTGTTGATTCCCAACGTTCCAATATGTTTTTAATTTTTTATTTTCTACAAGTCTGACCCAATCCGATTCAGTTTCCTATACCTTGCCAAAAATAGCCACTGCCCTGGAGCTTCGGTGGCAAGCGACTAGAGTTCCAGTCGAGTGCCTGCAGCCCAGCGTTGGAGGTTCGGCTGGCTGCCAACAGTGGATGCTCCATGGAGGTGCCTTCTTTCTATTTTTACTTCAAATGAGGGGCATTTTTGTAAAAACACTAAAATTTCAAAAGGACAAATTGTTACCCTCTCACAGATTTATCCTGTTGCAAAATTATGGGCTAACTTAGGATGGTGAAATTTAAGAGGTATTTTTTTGGGATTTCTCAAAACTAAATAATTATTTTTTAATAATATAAAAATCGTGAATATTTATTATTGGCAACAATATTATATATGATTTATTAAAAAATCATAATGTACTTGTGAGTTTTGTGGTTTATTCCAAATAACAAAAAATGAATTAGATTTTAACTAAAATACATTCTATTATATTTTTTGGCCATCAAGTATATTCTATTAATCTTCATAAATTTAAAAACAAATTATATTTTTTAAAATAAATTAAAATTTAATTTTGAGCCAAATAAATAATTCTCCTACCAATTTGTTTTCCGAACTGAATGTAAATCATCTTATTTAATTTTCAAAAAACGTATTGCAACCAAATCAATCTATCAGTTTAGCAAAAACAAAACCAAACGTCACTGGTAACCAAATGATACTGTTTTTTTTAAAAAAAAAAAACTGTTTTAACCTTTCAAATAATAAGTGGTTGACACAATCTTTGATCTTTCAAATTTATTCTCATTTTAGTTATGATCCCTCAAGTAATTAAGTTTTAAATGAGAGGTTTTGATCTCTTAAATTTCATTTTATTTAAAACATTAGTTTTTATACTATAATAAAAATATGAACGATTTTGCTTCTTGATAAGCCAAAATCATTTATTTTAAACTTAAGAGACCAAAACAAAGATGCGGTTAAATTTGAGAGATAAATATTGTAGTAACAGAAATATGTTACGATTTTTCAATGACACAATTAATAAAATTTGTGTTAAAATAATAGGGGAAAAACACTAGTATTGAAATCCTTATATTATAATGCTCAAAATGCTTCTGATGGCTATTCTGTAGTTTTTACCTTGAATTACAGTTATCCTTTTGCAATCATGTTTGAACACTAAATGCATGTATTTCTTCTAACAAAAATTTGAGCTTCGGATCATCAATTGCTATGGTGTGAAGGACTAGCCCATCGCTAGACCCAACCCCATTGGTAAGAACATGTATTTTTTTTTTTTAAACCTTCCTTGGGTGAGAGAGAGAATTCCTGAGTAAAGATGAACTATCAGCTATCTGATTCTGTTCCCTTGAGATATGAAGAGAGAGAATTCCTGAGTTGAAGAGTTACCAAGTTGCAACCCTCACGTAGTCTTTGCTCCTGCATAATTTGAACTAGAGATTTAGCATCTGATTCAAGAATGACTCGTCTACAGCCTATGTTTCAAGCCACTTCCAGTCCCTTAGGCATGGCCAATTGTTTAGATTCGAAACAGTACAGGGTCCAATAGCTTGTGTGAAACCAACCAACCAATCACCTAGGTGATTCCGAATCACTCGCCTTCTACCAGCTTTCTTTTGGGAAGAAGAAACTGCTCCATGCACATTTAATTTGACCCATCCTACCGGAGGAGGTTGCCATTGCAGTATCAAAACCGTGCTTGTTTCATACATGGGTTTTTCTTGTACTACAGCATATCTCTTCCAAACAGACATAATATCTAAAAGAGGCTCAGTGGGTTTGACAAAATCCACTTCAAAAGTCTGTTCGTTTCGCCATTTCCACAATTTCCAAATAGAAACTCCCCATAAAAGCTGCCAAGACCCAGTTCCATTCTTACCCACGTTTCTCTTCAGGTTTAACGCAAACCAATTCTTCAAAGGAGCCGAGAAAAAACTTGTGATATGACTGTTATGAACCATTTGGAGCCATGTTTTCTTTCCATACGTACAGTCACGGAAGATGTTAAGAGCATCTTCAAAGCCACTATTGCAATGTGTACATAGTCGAGGACTACTTGTTTCTCCGAGCATTAGTAGAAAGACGCTCCTGAAAAGCGATCCACATAAATACTCTAATGCGTTCAGCTCCCTTCCATTTCCATATATTCTTATATACCAAACTGTGGGGGCTCGACAGATTTTCTTCAAGTAAGTAATATGCACTTTTGATTGTAAAATCACCTACATTTGTTGCATTCCATGCAATAACATCGCTATCTGCATCAATTCTTAGCGGTGGCATAGATATACTAATTTCTGGAAGCAAGGACCTCGTAGTATGATTGATAGCTTCTGAAAGTTCCAGGTGCCATCGGATACCCAATCAATAACCTTACTGTTCTCTTCTTCCTCAGTCAATGAGCGCAGGCATTGCTCTTTGATGTTTGATAATAACCATTTGTCATTGAAAAAAATTCACCATCTAGCCATCTCTTATATGCCATCTTGTACCAGCATCAATGATACTCTTTTGTTGGGACACAAACTTCCATAGTGCAGAGTCATCCCTTCTAGCATCCAGTAAGTTTTCTTCATTTCTCACCATATATTTGTGGAAAAGAACCTCATCCCACAAGCCTATAGACCCAATAACTAATTTCCATGCGATCTTGGCTCCACATGCACTGTTGAAGGATTATAATCACTTGAAGCCAAGAACCCCATGATGCTTGGTCCTCAGTAGAGTTTCCCATCCAACCGGGTGATAACCATTAGAGCTTTGTGTATCGCCCCATATGAAATTCCTCTGCAAACGCTCTACTTCTTGACATAAAGAAACAGGAACTTTGGAGACCATCATTGGATAAATAGGCATGGCACTGAGGACAGATTTGGCCAGTGTGATTTGTCCTACCAAAGAAAGGCCATTCTCTTTCCATGTTGCCAATTTTTCCTTAACACTGTCTACTATATAACGATAAATTTCTGCAGGTTTTCTCCCTCTAACCATCGGGACACCAAGATATTTCCCAATATCCGTAGAAATAGTCATCCCTGTCAGCTCACATATTTTTCTCCTTATATCATCTGGTACTTTTGGAGAGAAGAAGATTGATGATTTGCTTCTATTAATACGCTCTCCTGAGGCCAAGCAAAATTTATCAAGGCACTCCATCATGCTTTCTGCTAGCTTGTCTATTGAAGCTCCAAATAGAAAGAGCTCATCAGCAAACATTAAATGACAAATAGGACCTCTTCTATTAATAGTATTGGTTTCCAGTCTCCATTCCTAACTGAATCACAAATGATATGTGATAGTTTATCTATGCATAGCACAAATAGTAATGGGGAAATAGGCTCCCCTTGATGGAGCCCTCTCTTAGGTTTAAAAAAAAATCATATCGCTGACCATTCCAAGGTACATTATAAGTCGCAGAAGTAATGCAATTCATGATGAGATTAATGAAGTCAGTCTTAAAACCAACCTCACTCAGAACTATCTGAAGAAAGACCCAACTACTTCTGCCATAGGCTTTCTCCAAGTCTTTCTTCAAAGCCATCAAGCCCCTCCTTCCTCTTGACTCCTCATAATATGCATCACTTCTTTGTACCACTATAATGACCCTACCCTTAATAAAGCTAGACTGAAAGGGTGAGATCAGTTCGTCCATAACACGCCACATCCGACTAACAATAACCTTGGTTATATACTTATAATGAACAATGCATAAAGATATAGGTCTAAAGTGGATAACTAATTCAAGATTATCCCTTTTAGGAATCAGAGATATTAGAGTTTTATTTGCATCAGGATCCAGAGTTCCTTCCACAAAAGCATCAGTCACAAACTTGCATAGAGAAGCTATTACCCTGTTTCAATTCTTCTGATAGGATATTGGGGGAAACCATCGAAACTAGGGGCTTTGTAAGGCCCCATAGAAAAGAGAGAAGCCTTAATTTCATACATACCTTCCAATCTGGAGTTCTCTATGACAGGGAACATTGAAACATTAGTTAGGGAGGGATTAACACCCTCATCATCTTACAGTTGTTTATAAAAGCCACTGATCAAGGATTTTAGTCTTTGTTCATCATCTATCTATCTTATTACCATTTCAGTCCATCAAAGATAAACTCTATCTCTCCTTCTTCTAAATTGAGTTTTCAAGGATAATGCCGGGTGTTACGATCACCTTTGGTTACCCATTTGGTCCTAGCTTTCTGAAACCATTTCATTTCTTCAACCTTCAAAATCTCATCCAATTCAAGTTGTAATTCTTTTTCCAAATTACAAAGGAAGGTGAAATAAGGATAAGCGGATGAATTTTGTATTCCTCTTAATCTTGCCAGTATATATCTTTTCCTTTTTTTCCCCTACCAAGCCAAAAATATTCGTATTCCAATCAATCTGTAAGGCCTTATTTAAATTAGTGCCATCACACCAAACAGTAGACAGAAATTCATTGAAATCTTCATGATCCAACCATGTAGTTTCAAACGGAAAGGTTTAACACCCCCAGTAGTCATCTTCAAGCAAAATAGCAAAGCTAAAGGATTATGATCAGAGAATTTGTTATGAGGCAATACCTTGAGAAAGCAGTTTGGCATCTTTAGGAAACATGTATTTTGATGTGATTTCTGTTTAGTTCCCAGCCCATACTCATTCAACCGATGATGAGATGGGCTTTTATAAGTGTCTATATGTAGTACATAATAGCGCCTGGAGTTATATTATCTTTAGTAATAAGAGACTTGTATTTAGTAAAAAAATAAATCTTGTTATTTAAAAAAATATAGATATTTTAGGCATTTTTTTCAAACTCAATTTTATTCACCAAATTTGTTGTTTTATGTTTCAAGCTTTTAAGTCACTTTAAAACTTATGTTAGCCATAAACTCCGTTGGACTCATGAATTTATTCACTACCTTTGTTTTGCATTTCTAACTAATAGTCATTCAAACTCACTATTAAACTTGTCCTAGATTTTTAATTTCGATTGTTTAGTGATTTCTTGTACGAATTATGTAGAAATTGCTTTATTAAGCATTACAAACTATGAATATTGATGTATTTAATTTCAATTACTTGAATTTGATACATGTTTAAAGATTATACTTAAATCATCTTCATTATTTCTATTATATCAAGTTTTCCAATCACTCATTAACTATAAGTCAACATGAAAAGATAGGAAACATGTTCATATGGGATTTGAGAACATGACATAATAGATATAAGGAACTTGATATAAGTTTTCTCTTATATTTAAATCAAATTAGTATTATTTTTATATTTTAGTTATTTTGTTATAGACTTTTAATAGTTATTTATTGATTAAAGTAAATCCATTCGAGTTCACAATTTGAATTTACATATAGTAATAAGTTATTTAATTCTTGTGAATTTGACAACCTTTGTTCTATATACATATGGCACCTCTAAAAAAATATTTAAAATTATTACAGAACTCTATTCTTGGTAAGGATGGTCACTGGCAACCTTCAATTTTTTTAAATATTTTTTTGATACCATTGATTAGAACTCTATTCTTGGCAAGGATGGCCTCTGTAAAAGATGACTTTTAGAAGAAATAAAGAAAGAGGAAAATGTAAGGCTCCTTATCAAAGAAACATGACTTCCCTTATCTTTTTTTTTTATGGTCAAATTGTTTTCTACTTTTCTCTTTCTAATTACAAATAAGTTTTAATATATCTAATTAAATGATGAAGATGTTAGATGTCAATCATTATCATTTGTTCTAAATTCATTTTGTGATTATAGTTCATAATCAATGTTAGAGCTTGTTTGGATTCTTATAGTACACAGAATCCTTGGCCCTACACATGTGGATCCCAAAGTTCCCAATAGGTACTCCCGGAGTGTTAAAAAGTATCCATACTCTTTTTAATAAAAATATTTCAATTATTCTTTTATGGATATCATATCCCATAAATTCGCTTGATTATTTCTCTCTCTGCATAACCCATTATAATTTGTATTTGCGGGGCCCACAACAATGACAAATTGAACATTGTTACTAGAGATAGTACGGATTACGTGATACTTTGACAAGTTGAAGTGTTTCAGTTCTTTTCCTTCCTTTTGACTTCTTTTCTTGTTGGCATATAGAAGTATGAAGATTGAAGAGTTGGGAGAATGATTTCACATAATTTGAGATAAATATGTGAAATGAGTTTTGTCTCGACTTCCTTGAAAATCACTCCAAACATGATAACCAAACATACGCTATATAATGTAGTTCTCTTTTATTAATATCGTTTTTGAATTTTTATAGATAATTTTTTTTTGTTAGAATGGACTCATTTTTAATAATATAACATGTTTTTGCAAAATAAAAAAATGATTCATCAATGACCTTATTGAAAATGTTCATTTAATTTGAATTAATTAGCAGTTAGTATTAATAGATTCCATTTTTTATAGTTTTACTTTTTTTGGGGGGAAAATAAGATTTCTAATTATATTCATTAAAATTTGTTGGTCTTCACAGTTTACTTCAAAAATGTCTTGCAATTTAAAACTAAAGGGGTATAGTTAGCCCCACAAAGGAGTCTGTAGAAGTATTTTCTTACTGAAATTGTCTTGGTATTTTCAAACTCCAAAAATTGGTTTAACATTCCAAGGAAACAATATTATGGTACCCCCAGCCCCAAACATAAAACCTTATTTGTACCGAGCATTCAAGACTAAAAAGAGAATATACCTATTTAATTATCACTAGCTTTATATCATCACAACTCAAACCAATGGATCTTGAAACAACACTTCAAAAGTGTTTGAATTATTAACTTCGATTACCTCAGTCATGTGTATCTCGGGCCCCGAGAGGCGTGCGTGCGAAGGAAGAATTTGAAACCGAGCCATGAGAAAATAAGCATTTGATTACTCAGCAGCAATACAATCCAATAAATAATAACCTTTTCAACTAACCAAAACAACAATGTGGGGAATACATCAAACCCAAAAAAAAAAAAAAAAACTGTAGCACAGACGGCAATACACAAAGTTAATGCTAGTGACAGTTAATGCATAATATCATAATAATCAACTTCAGTTTGTGACCTTTGGTTATTTCTCAGGGAAGACGCCTAGAGCCTTCTGTCATAGAAACTGGATTCAAAAACCAGTTGCAGTACTCAAACTGATTCAGCGAAAACACGCGGATCATCCAAGTACAAGCTCTTCCCGATTAAATTTGCTGAGGAAGACACATTTGGAAGAAGAAAAACCGTAAATCAATGTCGGTTAGCAATTCAATCCTCAAAATCCCCAGCATTCTCCAGTAAGTAGTTGGCTGCCAAGTTCTCATCACGGTCACATGCCAAAAATGCCTCTATGACTGAGGCTCTATCAAATCCCATTGCTTCAAGCTAGAAACCGTAAGTATGAAGCAGTCAACAAACATGGAAAATTAAGAGGGGAAGGTCCGGGAAGTGAAAAGGACTAATGAGAAATTATTTAGTAAATATAGGATTTGAAACCCATTGGGGCAATTCTCACTTCACTCGATCACAAAATGATGAACCGATCCAGTGTTTGATTTGTACCGTCCAATTTTAAAGATTGAGTGAAATGAGAAACCCTTAAATTGAAGGGATCCAAAGCCAAGAAGATGAAGATCAGCATACCCTTCCAATTGCCTCCTGTTCTGCAGGCGTCACATTGATGGAATGAGGCATGTCTTGCTCAGGCTGATCAAGTATGTCACTGATGAAAAAGACAGGTTATTTTTTTTCAGATCCAACCGTTCAAGCAGCTTACAAATTCAAAGGAAGAATATGAAACATTCAACATACGGCAAAGAATCACTTTCATACTACACATCATATGTTGGAAAGAGGTCAACATACAAGAACTGTAACTTTACAACAGAAGAATGATATGGCATCAAGTCCTGGACCATGTATGACCAATCAATTTACCTACCCTTCAGAACCTTCCATGGGTTCATTCATTAACTGGAGAAATTCAGCATGATGCTCCTGAATTAGTCTTAAAAGATGAGGATTCTGCTTTCCAAGCTCTTGAAGCACAGGCTGCAATGAAAAGTGTCCTGCTCTTTAGACATGTACAACACAAGAACAATAGGTACTTGAGAAAATAATTACCTGCAAAATTTGAGGATTAGAATGCACCATTGATCGCAATGCTTGAAACTGAAAAAGCACACAAAGAAACCAATAGTTAAGAACCACCGAATAAAAATCCAAAGTAGGATAGGAATTACAAATCATGTGCAGGATGCTGTCCACGCTACTGCCATCTATACAGGTACAAGTGATATCACTTGTATAATGAATATCTAGATTCCACCATATATTTTCCGTCTCCCTTGAATTTTTCCCTCTAGCAAATTAGATGAAAAATCACTTAAATTTATCACTGTTCCTATAATATCCCTGAACTTCAATTGTCCCACTCAATCATATCAGTGGACAAAAAGTAAACTGATTCAATTTTCACAAAATGAGGTATGAACATTATACATGGATAGCCTCGAAATTCAACCTATATGTAATGTCTTAATGTCAAATTTACCCAAGAACTGTTGGAAATCTCCTTAAAGACCAGTTAAAAATATAGATTAAATATTTTCCACTAAAAAAATAAATTAAAAATTTTCCTGCCTTATATTTGCATGAAAAAAATTCAAAAGATCAGAAGCACTGCAATTAACATAACATCAAATTGACCTGGGGGTTGTTTCTGAGGAATTCCAGAGATCCAAGTCCAGCTCCAGCACCAGAAATTGTCTCCTACAAGTGTCTCAACAATCATCTCAAGATAGAGAGTACAACCAGCAGCGGCAAGAGATGCAAATAACAAGGGAGTTGATGAATTCATAATCATAAGTTCTACCTGCGGAAACATGTTTAACGGTGATGTATTAGGTGCCCCAGAAACACCTCCAGCAGTGGCCCCACTTGTTTCAGTTGTCTGACCGGCTGGGTAATGAGGAACCGGTATGCCAACCTCAGCTGCTTCAGGGATTCCCTTAAAATAGAACAACAGAATTACTTAAATTCATAAAATTTAACAGATTTAGAAATGAGCAGCAGACATACAGAATACAAGTAATCCACAGCACGCTCTGGGTTATTGTACGCTGCCCGAAGAGCACGAATAACTTTCTCTCTGTCCCAGTTGCCACCTCCCATGTCCATGATTTGTTGAATAGTCCGCTCAAGATCACCACCTACAGCTAAATTTGAAGCAGCCTGACCATAAGTATCCACAGGCACGCTGCAAAATTAATCCGGGCAATGATTTTAGAAAGTTATCACTAGAAAGGAGCAACGACAAACTAATTAAACACACAAGTTCACATGTATGTCTTCCTCAGCAAGCGAGAACAAAATATGCCAAATAGTTAAAAGAAAAAGGAAAGGAAAGGAAAAAAAGATACTATTCTAGAATCATATGTAACCAACATTAAACAGGAAGCATTATAAGACAATTTATAAGGTAAAAAGATGTTTCCCATCATTCCTTCCTAACAAAAGAACTTGCAGACTTTCTTAAACCATGATTTCATATTAAGCATCTTATTGAGATTATTGAACTAATACAGATGGAACAATAGATAAAAGTATTAGAATTGAAAACTGCAATACTCCTTACATTATTTGATTAACTTCATAACACAATTTGGTTAGAAGAAATATGCCTATCGCTAAATTTGAGATAAAGACAAACCACGATAATCAACAGTAATAAAAGAAACAAAGCCAAATGATATGCTTTCTCAAGCTCAATTATCTAACGACATTCACTCTAGAATGTACAAATAACAATTAAAGACTAGTTTATTGCCAGCATTCTTTATTAGCAACCAGCAACCAATTAACGGAAGAATGTAGCAACAATATAAATAGCAGACTTGCTAGAATTAACTCAGCAGATTGAGCAGAGGTAGAGATAATTTCATGAACCATACTCTGCAGCTGTGACGTTCGGCACAGATGAACTGTTCATTGGAGCCCTGCAAAACCAGATTTATGTTTCAAAAAGATAAATCAACAAGTACACGAGACATAAATAGGATATAAATAAGCTAGAGGATGAAAAACTCACTGAGTACTTTGTACTGGAGGTTCAGGTGCAGGAGGAGTGGGATTTTTGGTTGATACACTTGTAGACGGATTGTTAGCCAGCTGACACATTCATGAATACTCAATATCTCAAACAGTGAAGACAGTAAAGAGAAATCAAATGCTTAAATACAATGAAAATGAATGAGGAGCATACCTGAGTGGATGAAACCGAGGCTGAACTTGAAGTTTTACTCTGAAAATGGAGAAGTAAAAAAAGCAGGCAAATAATGTAAAAATATCTTTACAAATGAACAAACCAAAACACAACCACAGTTGGAGTAAACAACTGAACGGGAAAACAATGAAAAAGAAGTAAATTTATCAAATTTGAACAGATGGAAGAATACAAATGGCAGCCTTATTACTACTTCAAATTGCTAACAGGGAGGGATTAGGGGAGAAGGAGAAAGAGTCTAGGCAAAATGTTTAGCATTTCATCTATTTCTTCCATGATAAAGTGCAAAGAAATACAAAAATTTCACAATATACAACTAGCGCAACATATTTATCGGTAAACAACAACAATTAACTCCATTAAAAGTGACAGAGAGCCATGCATAGTTCATGATCATTCTCCTTAAGTTATATGACACAGATTCTCGCAATAAATAATCCACAGACAAAAATTAAGAGTTCAAATAATGGACATGTTGATAACACAAAAATGTCTGAAGTGCTATTAAGGAATTAAGGCAATCATCCAATTTCAATACTATCAAATTTGATTTTACCATGATAGAAGTATATACAAACTTCGAACTGTCATGGAATGGTCCAATACAGAGGCTTGCTTACCATTTAAATTGTTCTCTTATCTTTTTCATATATCAATTAGGTTTAGTGCCCATTTAGATAAACAGTGGAAGCCAAAATCATCACGTTTAGGAGCCAAAAGTGATCATACAACCCAAATAATACCATATGGATAATTTTGATAAAATCAGGATCAATTAGGATTTCGTCTCCTCATTGCACATTTAGCAAAAGTGACAAGGAGATGCTTTTGCATTTCAAAAATCAAGATGGAAGCTTGTACAAAAACAATTTCTCCATTATATTCGTCTTTGGTGCCTCTGTCTCCTATTTTTCACCGATATTTCAACACCTTTTTCTATTATTTCTCAACCAAAACACCAAAGTCTCAGTCTCTATTTGATTGCTTTCATCATTCATTTTGCTCATAATTTTATAGTATTCACTTAGTATATCTTTTATTTATAACGTGGTCTTTTATTTAATATATGTACTTTACTTGAACAAAATGATTTTCCTTCACACTAAAATCTAAAAAAATTAATATTATGACATTCATTAATTTATATGTAATAATTATTGAAATTAAAATGATTATGAAACTTTAGAAAAACTAGAAAATTCAAAGTGTGTGTTTAGGAACTCCGTTAGGGTAAAGAAGTTTACAAATTTTTAGATGGTTTTTATAGATTTCGAGATGGTTTTTACAGATTTTGAGATGGTTTAGTCTCGGCTTAAGTACTCCGTTTTGGGAACAGAGTTCCCAAACAAGCACATACCCATTTCAGTAATCACACATCCAAAAGTTATTCTGACAAATGCTATCCAACTAGGTTCCATTCTTTCAAAAACATTTTTAGAAAAAAGTTTCCAAACAAAATTTACAATTATTAATAATCACTTGAAATAAAATTCACTTAGAAAAATCTCAATTATTCAAAATCTCATTTGCACAACTCTAATCCAGACAGGCCGTTATGGTAACTTAATGTGGCTTTGAGCTGGGATTACCTTGGTATACAGTCTAGACAGCAGGATAGGCTGGCATTACACTAGTTTTTGGCAGCACACAAACATTACAATGACAACATGGCCACTTATGCCACACAATTGCAACTGTAATTTTAGTGGAATGACTTTATGACCACATTAGTTGATGTAACTGAAGCCATGAGAAGAACTCTCCCAAAAGACTCACCTCATCAGGCAGGAGTGCCTCAAGACTAAAGTACCATCTTATATCTCAATTTTTGCACAATGTGGATGCATCAAATTGCCACATACTAACTAATTAGAGAAGTCTATGGCAATTGACAAACTAATAAATGAGTTGGCAATATTGGGTCATGACAAGTTATATCACTACTACTTTGAGCCCAAACAGAATGCTTTGCTATGAATCTGATTCAGCCCTTTAATAATGTCATGAAAAATTTCTAGCACAATGCAGAACAGTAATCTTGTTAGTTGGTCGCGGGTCATTCCTAGAATGCTAATTGGTATTTTTAAATTAAATTGAATGAAATTAAAATCCAAAACTTAAGCATAAAAAACACATCAATCCATCAAACAACACCATATGCACCATAATTGATGGTTGTATTCTAAACAAAAGAGCACAAGGTTACAACTTACAATATTGTGCCGAAGACTTGTATTAGTAAAGAAAGATACCTTGCTTAGCATCACAACAAGAAATCCATTTTCAGAGACCTGGTTCTCTGCTAGTGTAGTTTCATCTTTCAAAACCTTGCCATTAAAAATAAGCAATTGCTGTCCACATGGATAATTATCTTTTCCTTGTACATCTTCTATATTCTTCTTGACAGCCATGACCTTCAAGGGAAAAAGGTGAAATTTCAGCTAATCTATGACACAAAAATTACTATTCTATCATCAAACATCAACCCAAATAACCTAGAAAGTGCCTCAGTTATGTTTGAAACAGACCAAATAACGTTTGTCTGGCATTTGCTAAAAAATGAAAAATCCGTAATTGGTCCCAAAACTCACTTGCGTCATCATCAATGATGAATGCACTTCAAATGTAATAACTAACACTGAATCGATTGATACTCTCCGCTTCACCATTTACCAAGTTAAAAGAAAGATTTCTACGTTAATTAGGAAGCTATAAAACAAACAAGTCAACACATTAAATGCAACTTTCAATCTTAAATGTCCATATCAAGAATAAAAAATGCTACATTAGTGGATACAATGCAAATAATAACCGAGTTGAAGATCTTAAAACTAAAAGATATAATATCTAGCCCATTCTTAGCTAAACAAAAGCAACTTTGAATTTGAATTACTCAAACTCAACGATTTCAATTCCTAAATTTGGGAATAAACTAACAAATCATCCAGAAAATAGAATATAGCTGCGGAATTGTATTCCAAGCCGGAAAATAGAGACTACAGACGGAAAAGCGCGGAGAAATGAAAGAAATTGGAACGTAAAACCCAGAGACAAAACGGGTAATAGCTGAATGGGAAGTAAAATTACTAACAGTATCTGAGGGTTGAACCCTGATTTCGAAATGGCTTCCTTTCAAAGTCTTGACGGTGAGCTTCATGACGCTGTTGTGACGGTGTGACGTCGGCAATAGCGGCTGTTTGAATTGAAATCCGGTGCAAGAGAGGAAAACCCTAGACACAAACGGTTTCGCCTGTTGCAGAGAATCAAAAACATGAGTTCCAAAGCATTTTTTTCTATTTTTGTAAATTTGACTATATATAGCACTGTGACACCATCGATGCTCGAGACTTCAAAATTCTTCTTTTTTTTTTTTGCCCAACGAGACTTCAAAATTCAAACCCGCAAGAATATCATTTTCACCCCCACTTTTACCTTTTGTATTTTGAATGATCTTTTTTACTTTTTAGGTGAGCTGCCCATTTCATTTGTCTTTTTTAAAAAAAAAAATCAAGCCCATTTTTAAGGTTTATTTGGGTGGTGACTTTTGGAAAAAGGAATTTTGATTTTTGACTATAAGTTAAATGATGTGATATGATTTGTAGAAATGACTTTTGTTAAAAAGAAAATTTATTTGAATAAATATTTGAGAAATAATTTTCGATGGAAAATGACTTTAAATGACATAAATTTCCTTAAATAATGCATAATCATGTATATAGATTATTTAATATATTGTGATAATTTTAGGGGGGAAGTAAAATGATAAAAAAAATTTATTGAAATATGCATTTGATCTTTTAAGTTTATATCAAATTTCAATTTGATCTCTTAAATTTAAAAAGAAAACTTTTAATCTTTTTTAATATTGTTTGTTTAATTTAATAGAAAATGATTATCATCAAACTTAAACAGTGCTTTTTGCATTTAAATGCAGTAAAATATGTTTAAATGTTAAGGATTCAATATAATTATTTTTATATTTTACAATTTAACTATGTTTTGTGATTATTTAACTATAAATCATCGTTTAAATTTGATAAGTCATCATTTTTAATTAAATGAAACTAATAGTATTAAGATAAAATGATTAAAAATGTGCTTTTTCAATTTAAAGGGTCAAAATGAAAATTGATATAAACTTAAAAGATCAAATATAGCCTAAAAATAAAAAAAAATGTTGCATTGTGGAATGTATTTTAGATTATATGCATTTTAACTAGAAGAAACTTAATGCTTCTTTTGGCTTTAAGCTACCTTTTAGACTAAATGTATATTGTCCAGATGCATTGTCAAACGATCCATTTTGAACCGAATGCATTTTACTCCATTATAAGCTACTTTTCCAATCCAAAATGTTTTACCAAGCACACCCTTGATTCTGCTTTCAGTAAGAGTACTTCGATTCAATATAAATATTTGTTAAAAAAATATAATAATTTTAATTCTTAATGAAATTTTTATAATTCAGTCTTTATCAAAGCATTTATATTATTAATAATTACTAATTTTATTAATATTTCATGAGATATACATATATATGAGTCATTATCATATCACTTCTACGAGTATTAGTACTACCCCTATTCATAAATATTTAAAGTATTGAAATAAATATATTAAATTCTAACAACAAAATTAAGTTTGAAAAATTATTATAGTAATTGAATTAAAAATTTTAAACAATAATTATTCAACCTTGTGATTTGTTATTAGTTGTTATAGTATATAATTCTTCATAACCTGTACCACTTATTTACTGACTATTGATAAGTTGTTTCAATAATGGACACAATAAAAAAGTAGAACCGAGAATATATGGCATAGAAAGTAACAAGCTATGAATAAACTCATGTATGCTTATAAATTAGTTGTTGATATCCAACCTTTTCTCGTTGCCTTTCTAAGTCTTTTTTTTTCTGCATCTCTTGAACAGTTTAGCACTACTTGCCTTTTTGAATAATCAATATATAGAGGAGAGATTGAACAATTCAACATGATTTCTTACCGCTATACTTTGTTTTCTACCACATCATCAGATTATCCTAGACAAAGGTGAAGTATCCTAAAGTGGATTTCCTATCCTCTAAGTTTGTTGTCCAGTCAACATTTGTAAACATCTCTACATTCATCTTATAGGACTTCTTGAATGGAAGGCCACATCTTGGGGAGCCCTTCAAGTATCTAAGAATTCTGTGAACCCCATTGAGATGCTTTTGTTTTGGATCATGGGAGTGTTGAATCACCACACTAACCACAAAGGCAATGTTAGGTCAAGTGTGAGAAGCAATTGGATCAGAAAAGGCGACTGCATTATGTAACAAGTACTTATTCCTCTTTAATCTCATTAGAGACCAACAATGAACCACTTATATGTATTTATTCGAAATGTTAAAATAGCCAAATAAGTAAATTTAAAAATTTTGGACTGAGTTACTATTCACTTAGTAAATTTCATATTTTTGGTCAACTTTTGAAAATCATAACTAATTCTAGAAAAATCGAAAAGTCCTTAATTGAAGCTTACCAATCTGTCTATAGGAAAAAATAATCACTTACCCAATTTATTGACCAATTAATCTTCAAATTTGCGTGAATTAACACTATTCACTTAGTCATTTTTTAATTTTTCAGATTTTTCACTTAACTTTAAGAGTCTATGCATCTGTTTGGGGAGCCCATTTGGCCCCAAAAATACATTCCACAACCACTCCTCCGTTTGGGTAAAGGAGGTTCATGTTTGGATACATAGGTTGTGGAATGCATTCCACCAAACTTCTCCATTTGGGTAAAGGAGGTTCATGTAACTTTCCACAACGGTATGAAACGGAGCTTCATCAAACGTGAGTGCGGAAACGGTCACGTCACCCTGAAGCTTTATCTGCTTGTCCTCATCAAAGTTCACTTGCCTCTCGCCTTTTTTGCCTCAAAGCCAAAACTCAGCTCAGCGGTAAGCCTGAGGATGAATTGAGATATAATGCACTCGTTTGGAAATCCTATCCTAGTCTTCCCCATGGAAATCTTATATGTGTCTCAGCCATTGCAATTCTCTTCTTCGAGTTTTTGTTTTTCCCAATGTCTCGCTTTCTCTGTTTCTTGCTCCTCTCTCTATTCTTCCTTCTTCTGCTCTTTGTTTCTACCCACAGCGGCCACCACGACAATGGCGATAGCGGCGTTGGCACGATGACGAAGACCATCACAATCTGCGATCACAACCCTTGATTCTGGCTAAAATTTGGTGTCTAATTGTAATATTCTTTGCCACATTCATCTTTGGGGTTTCACCCTGTGTTGAAATGGAATGAGGAGTGAGAGGAGAGAGACTTTTTGAGAAGCTTTGAGGAAGAGAGTTGACTACGAGTACTGGGATGGTGAGGAAAAATTGCTAGGTGGAGCATTGGTGGGTCCCATGAAGTTGAAAGTATCCACAGCAACATTATTACCCCGTTTAGAAAAATCTGTGATTATTTTTTCACTAATTATATGAAAAAAATTAATTATAAATTAATTATATGTATTAATGATATTCATCCTTTTAAGTAATTTTCATCAAAAGTCACTTCTCCAACATTTATCCAAACATAAATGCATTTTACAAAAGACATAAATTTTATTCATTCTTCCAAAAGTCATTTCTCCCAATGGTCGTTCTACCAACAAAGTTCCCAAACAAGCACTATAACTTTTAATATACACTCCAAATTTAGTAAACTTTGGCTCTTTTTAAAGCTTATGATGTGTAGTATTTTCTAAAAAAATTTATATAATTTGGATATTAATTACTATTTTTCTCTGATACTACAAGATTAGCCTTTAAGAAGGGCTTTGGACCCTTTTTAATTTATCTTTCATGCTCAATTCCTTCTCTTGCATCCATGCCTTCACTTTTACTTGGCATGCAACATTTTTGGACCATTATATTGTGTACATAACATGCATTCTAGATTTGTAGTATAGATATTTGCATACAAATGTTATACGAACTCAACATAAGCCACATAAAATAATGGGTGACTTTCCATTGCCTCCTTTGATTCATATTACCTTCTCCATGCCTCCATCATCTTACTCTTACTTTTACATGACTTTGATCCTAGGAATGTTATGGTTTGGAAGAATGAGATTTCAAGAATCTGAGTAGCAAAATTACTACACATTTACATTAACATACATGATTGCCACACAAATGCAACTAGCCATGCAGATTTCAAATGCCAAGCATATAAAACTAGCAACACACATAATTATGACATGTCACATTCAATGATAATGCACATATATTTGGCATATAAACATGGCAACAATTAATGATACAATCATGAAAAATGTTAATGAAAGTGATAGTAATTCTTGTTACTTTAACTCCTTAGCCTTTGCTTGAATTTGGGTGGCTTCCCTCTTGGACTTTGAAACTTCCTCTTTCCAAATTAGACTTCTACACATCATGATAATGCATTTAGCATTAATAAGAAGCCACTAATAATGCATTACATCCCTTAAAACTTCACTAAACTTTTTTTGAATTCTATGGGTCTTAAAACCCTTAATTTTGCTAGAATTGTTTCTAATACTTCCAAAATCCTGCTTTCACTTGTACCCCCACACAATTTGAACTTTTAAACTCAATGGAAGCATTAAAAATATCAAAATCAGACTCCTCCCCTTAATCTGCAGCTGGACAAAATTCACAATAATAAGCAAAATGTGATTTTCAACTTCTAGCTTCACATGCATGCTTAAACACAATCCTAAACCATTTTCCTATGATTAAACCTCAAAATCATTCATTCTCATGCATGAACAGTGCAACTAGACCTGGATGAATAGTGATTTCATGCTAAAAATTCATATATTCATTCAAACAACATACTATAACCATCAATAGGTTTTTAAGCATGCATAGAGTTGTTTTCTAACAACTTTTTCATCTAGATCACACTCTTTCTCACTTTCTCTCTTCAATTTCACATGGTTCCAGCAGCACATACACATTATTTTTGACAAAATTAAACCGAACAAATGGAAGGAGAAGGCTTGGAATCATGGAAAATGGAGTATTTCAAGTGGAAATCACCTCTTACCTTGGTCTTAGGTTGAATTTTGGCTCTCTTTCCCTTTTCCCACTCTATTTTCACCTTCTCTCTCTCTCTCTCTCTTCCTCTCCATGCTTGCACGACTTTGGGCTGCAAATGGGAGGCTTCTTGAAAGCTCTTGAAGCCCTTAAAACCTTAAAAAAATCTGCACACTTAAATTACCAAAAGGTGCGTCAATCTTGGCATATTCACAACATATGTTAGCAAGATCTTGGCCCTTGATTTTAATCACTTTCAAGCATATAAATCTTAGCTAGGTGGATTAGGATCTTGCCATGTGGCGAAATCTAGGCCTTTCATCCATTTTCTTGTCTTTTCTTGGAAGCTTCCCTTTTAAAAAAAAACTACACATGCTTCATTATTCTACCACATGGTGAAAATAGCTTTCACACCTTTCCATGTGATCATAATTGCTTGACACGTGGCATATTCTTGGCCGCGTAATTTACTTTATGCAAATAAATTTACTTTAACTATCCGTAAAATTACTTTATCGATTCAGAAATGCCTTTTGGGAATCCTTTGTTCACCTAACTTGTCTAGGGTCATAAAAAATTTCCAAAATTCATAAGATACCTCCATGATTTTTCCCCATTTTGCTTCCAAAATTGCCTTTTCAAAGAAAACCCATTTTTCGGGGGTTTTACGAGCTTTAATTTTTTTTATTGGGGAAACTACTCTTATCTTTTTCTTGGAAATAATTTTGTAAAATACTAGAATTTCAATGCTAGATTCCCTTGCCCTGATATATGATATCTGAGGCCTTTGGATACTTTAAAAAAATTAAATTTAACTATTTATTTATTAAATATCTAAATATTAAATAACCTTTAAAATCCCTGCAAAGGTTATTTTGGTCACTCTAGTATGAAATGGGCCTCATTTCTTACTCCACAGATTTTTCTCTATCTTTTGGGACTCTTAAATTTTTTTTGGGTACTTTGGTCAATCTTTGACCAAAATGCCCTCAGACTTTCACTTATTTATCAAAATTCCATTGAACTTCTTAAATGGCAATTCGCTCCCTTAATTCTCAAAATACCTCTTTAGTCCCATTCTTAACTGGCACTTGGGTCCCTTGACTTTTCCTCTTGACCCTTTTGTCCTTTACTTTTTTTAAAATGACCATTTTGCCCTTGTTTGTACTATGCTAGGCAATTGGTATTTTTCACTCTTCCTTTCCTTTTCGTTTCTTTTCGTTCTCTAAGACCATATCTTGCCTTGAGCTACCTGTTTAGCCTTTATATCCAATTACTAAAAACCTAGATATTACACATTGATTGAGCTTGATTTCTCTAGTATTCTTACTTGAATTTCCAAAGCATTTAATGCATTTTTGGCCCAATCATGACCATTCTTGAACTTAATTTGGAAACTAGAGTTGTTTATTATGATTAGCTTGATTTTGGGTGCATTTGCCATGAAAAATGATACATTTTCACTTAATTATAGTTATAAGCAAGTCATACTTCAAATATTTACTATTTTATTTTAGGAATTCTAGCTAATAACAATTGGAGACATCTCTAAAACAATTTACCACGGCACAATTCATATTTCGCCGCGGCCAAAGATCAAGCCATGAGCAAGAACTCTTGGGAGAGGTTCGCTGCGATGAAATGTCAAGTTAGCCGTGGTGAATATCATGCATAAGTGTCGATTATGATCCAAATGAAAAAAATACCTGACTCACCTTGTTGGATTCGATAGCGATTGAAATATTCCATTTAGGGTAAAACTTGGCAAAGAGCACTAGGAGGGAGGCAAGCAACCATTCCAATCTCATTCTTCATAATTTCTCTCATCTACTCCACCCAAAAACCCTATTTCACCTCATCTCATCCCCAAATTCCACCATGTATCTCCATTCTTCCATCCAGAGCATGGAGTTTCTTGCTATGAGTATTTAAATCATCGTTTTCCTCATGGAGATGAAGAGGGCTTGAGATCAAAGTGTCAAAAGGGGAGTGGTAGTTTTAATCTGTGTTTATGTTATAGATTGCATAGTTTCTGAGTTAGGACTTGGTAATTAAATACTTGATCTCGGTCGAGCCAAACTTGGATTATTTGTGTATTGATTTTACTTTGTGTTTGGCTTAGTAAAATGAAGTCTCATTTCTACTTATTCAATGAGATCTTTGTTGCTCTCTTTTATATTCCTAGTTATGCTTGATATTTTCTTCCTCATTCAATCTCCATATTTTCCTCTTGAATATGGTAAAATTATTATCCCATACCCCTTGATTTCCTCAAAAATTTACAGGGTTATTTTATCCTGTCCAAAACCCCGAAAACGTGCAATCGGAGGGCAAAATATTTTTAGGGCCTTAAAAATTTTTCCATTTTTCACTGATACACTAACCCTTTTTCTTTTCCCAAAATGCCCTCTAGATTGTCCAAAATTAATTTTTGAAATAAATTATATTTCAGGGATTTTCAGGTCGTTTTCCCGATTTTCGGGAAAATCGCCTTAATCATACATTGAGCAATAATTTTATTAGATACTATAAAATTCAATGAATTTTTCCATACTCTGGTTTCTGATCTTTGAGAACTCCTGGTATCTTAAATAATTATTTTTCCCTTTTTTGCCCTTCAAAATTATATAGACAGAAATCTAGTCCGAATCTGGAAAATCCGTGATTCACGGTTGTGATCAGTTAGTCGAGTTCTATCTATTGGGCATCTGTAAATTTTTTGTCAACAGTTGACTTTTGACTTTGACTTTGTCAAATGACCAAAATGCCCTTCCCCTTTCTCTTATTTACCATTTTGACCTTACTTTCTCTAATTTTCCAAAATTCCCATTTTACCCTTACTTTTAACACTTAAAGACCTTTATGTCCTTAATCTTTTTATAAAATGACATATGGATCCCTTCCCGGGGTCACCCATCCTAAAATTGCTCCTACCCCTGGCACGCTTAACTGCGGAGTTCTCATAAAATTTATTTTGCTGAGTCAAGTCTGACTTTGGGTTATTTAGCCCATCGGCATCATCTTTTTCCGTACTTTCTATTTGTGGCTCAAAGTCAACTTTTGACTACTGGTTTGACCCCTTTTATCCAATGACCATATAGCCCTTGGTCTTTATACTTAATGACATTTATGTCCCTAGCTTACATTCTTAGTAATTTCAAAACCTTAGGACTAAATTGACCAAGGTCTCTTTGGTCCACTGACATCTTCTCTTTCTGTACTTTTATTTATGGGCCTTATTTTATCTCATAACTATCAGTTTGGCCTCTATTTCAATTTATAGAAAACGGTGAATATTACATTTGATGCTACTCAATATCAATTGTCATTGTAAGTACCATTGGAAGAATTTTATTGGGATCCATCTAGTAAAAACTGAAGCTATTTATTGGACATCTTTTGAATGCAACAAGGATGCACATCGTTGGACCAAGAAAAATTATATCATCTACTAGAGTCATAAGTCCATTATTAAAGCCCAAAACCCATTGTTCCAACCCACAAAAATTGTTCGTACAAGCATTGAGGGCCCAGAGTGAGAGAAGCTGATCCATTGAGTAGCCGGGGTAGAGGGTTGGGGAGCTAAAGACAACATTCATTCATTATTCCATCATACATCCACCACTTCTATTACTCTATTCCCAACCATTTCCCCTTAGCTTCATTTCCATTTTCACAGACACACACCCATTTCATTCCACCATTTACAGTAACACTAGCTTCATTATTCATTCACCTCCATTCCATATACACCTAGCAACCACGTACGCCATCACTAGCTCCAGAAAAAGCCTTCAGCTTCATCCACTATCTCAGAACCCATTCAGCCCATTTTACTAATCATCCATTCATTACCCCTTAATCCTAAAATGCACCTTCAGTGCACACACGCGTCCAGGGAACCAACGACCGTAAGGAGAGTAAAACCACACATGTACATATTCATTCATCACCTCCTAGAGCTTACCCCATTCATTAATTCATCCACTGTTTCAATCGCAAGCCACAGGCAGCCACACACAAGGTGTAATTCACTATTTAGCCATTCATTGTCCAAGGACCACACCTCGCACCCCTACAGCTGCTCCAGGATTCATACAAGCTACCCCTCATTCACGATTCATCCGTCGCTGCATTAACGAGCTAGCCAGAGGTGTCATTTGGTAATGCCCGCTGTTCTGTTCCTCCCATGCAGCTTCACCCGAAGAAGATAATATCAGCAACATTTGGTCATCTGGAATTGTTTATGGCAATTCTTGGCTGAGCTTCACAATTCTTCAATTCAACAACAATGGCATGAGCTTGAGTCTTCAAAGGGGGTTTTAGTTGCTTTAATTTTTTGTCTAATAATTGATTAACAATTCCTAGGTCTTAGGATAGTTTTTCTAATTGTTGGAACGATTTTCATTGCTTAAATTTGATTATATTATGGAAATTATTGTGATCGGACTTTTGCTTAGCAATTGATGTTGGACTGAGAATGGCTTTAATTTCAAGTATAATGTTGTGGTATCACATTGTATTGAATTTATAATTAATGTATTGTGATTTTCTAAGGTGACTTAGAATCTTGGATCAAATTATCTTTTGCTGACTTTAATTCTTTTATTTTGGATTCAAGAGTTACAATTAATCAGTGGTTTTATCATCCTTGATTCCATTTTACTATTCTGGCGGCAGCTAGTAAATTGGAAGTTTGAAAAATATTTTATGACAATTCGAGGTTGCTTGGTTGTTGGATTAAAGCTTAATTATAATTCTTAATTCATTATTTTAACTCCCATATCTATTGAAGTGATGATTGCTGATCCTACCCAGTTGGTACATTTGATAAAACTTTATCGTCGTAATGCAATGGAAATGGATCAAAAGATTTGTGATTTTCAAGGATTGCACTATAGGGTGCAACCCCAGGGTCGTTCTCTACAGAGCTATTTATGTACCACTATTTACTAGCTTGTGTTTAGGTTTGCTTTGCAAACGAAAATCATTGTGGATTCAAAATTTGCTATCTACCTAAAGCTAATTACAAAATGAAATTTCTTTTTTTTGTATTTTTAGATTGGGTAAAACAGTAAAGGTAGAATTGAAATGTAAAAGTGTTTGATGATGGATTTCCTCTTGAAAATGAATTAGGCTATCATAGTTCACAAAAGATTAGGGAAAGTAATAGTTTTCGCACTAAGTTTCATAATGAAAAACCCCAACAACTCACTGGGTTAGAAATTCCATGTAATGAACTCCATTCCATGAAGCCCTTTAAAAACACTTATTGTGTATACAGAAATCGCAAAGTGAAAAATTCAACTCAATGTAATATGGCTTCTAAAATCAAGCACAACTAGGAAGATATAAGAGAGCAACAAATATCTCATTGAATAGGTAGAAATGAGACTTCACTCTACCATGTCAAACACAAAGCAAGTTCAATACACAAATAATCCAAGTTTGGCTCGACCGAGACCAAGCATTTACGTACAAATTACAAGTCCTAACTCAGAAATTATGTAATCCATAACATAAATACAGATTGACAACTAATACTTCCTTTCGGAACATCGAACTCAGGCCAACTTCATCTCCAAGAGGAAGGAAGATGCTTAGCTACTCTTTTGAAGTAAAATCATATTCTAAATGGATGATTGGGGATGCATGAGTGGATTGGGAATGAAAATGGATGAAAATTAGGGTTGTGTGTGTAGAAGATGAGAGACAAATGAGATGGGATGTGTTTTCTGCCTCCTTTTTCTATCTTTTCTTGTCCTCTTACCCGAATTGGCATATACCAACCGTCTAGGGTCGGATCCAAGAAGGTGGGTCGGGTTTATTTCCAATTGGAGTATAATCTGGTGCTGATGTGTGATATTTGCTGCGGCGAACCTCTCCCGAGAGTTCTTGCTCGCCTGATTGAACTTTAGCCACTGCGAACTCAGAATTATGTCACGGCAAACATTCCCAGAGCTGCTTCCTTATTCTTTGACTAGAGTCCTATAAATGAAATAGCAAAAATATTTGAAGTATCACTTGCTCATGATGGGAATTAAGTACAATTATATCATTATTTATAGCAAATACATCCAAAATCAAGCTAATCAAGATCAACAACCCTATATCTCAAATCAAGCACAAGAAGGGTTATGAAGGGCTAAAATTGAATTAAAAACTCTGGAAAGCTAAGCGCAAATGTAGTACAAATAACGCTCAATCAATTGCCTATGTTGTTGAGTTGGAGAATTGATTTCCATCATTGTTTATTCGTCTTTCATTTATCTTCATTTGTTTCACCTGTTTTCATATTCAAAAATATAAAAAAGAAGTATTTTAATTTTAGTTTAATTCATAGTATTTACATAAAATTTCCTCAAATTAATTTTCCATTTAAGTTACTCGTATTTAATTACTAGGATTTCATTTCATTTTTTGGCTCCTCAAAGTGAACACGACCTAGATTGGTGCTATACTACATTAATTCGATTAAAATCTTTAACGCGGACATAAGGTGACTAATGGTCTGTCCATCAAACATGAAACCTATTAATGCGAAAGCACAATGTAGATTAATAAGTTTTCCTACCATACATTAATATATATCTTCCTGAATTCACAACCTTCCCCAAGTTTTCACCATCACCATTTTTATCAAACTTGTGTAGGAGTATCTCTAGTTCTACAAACCAACATATATGTTTCCTTCAGGAGTGAATTAATCATATTTTGTAAAGTGAATTTGTAACATTTTGGGGGAATTTTGATCCTATTGTTGAGCTTTTATTGGGTTCAAATGCATTAAATATGATTAAGGTCAATTATGTGAAATTAAATCTAATAAAGGTTAAATGGTCATATTTTTAATCATTTTGTTAAATGATTGATTTTAGGACATTTGATCCTACTCAATACCAATTTTCATTGTATCTTTGGAAGAAATTAGGTATTCTATTTTTCCCACATCAATCCCAATCACTTGGCCCAAAATCACACTACCTAATCCTTGATTAATTTGGATAGCTTCCATGCGGGAGAGAGGAGAGATACATTTATTTTGGGCTGGATCCATTCATTCAAATATACACCTCCAGGCCCACACAACCCTCATTTATTCACGCAGCCTTAACTTCATTCAATTACACACCCTGGCTACCACTATTCATCACTCCATTCTCCCATTCATTATTCCATTCACAGCCACAAAACCGTCCATCTTTCATTCCATTTATTCACAAGCAGTGCACACACCCATTCATTCCTTCTCCCACAAGCACGCCGCCATACCATCCATTACTTCATTCACTTACCACAATCACTCCTTCCACTATACCCATGCGTCCTCAACTCTCCACTTGAACCATTTGCAGACCAAGCCATCAACACTGTGTCAAGGCGCTACCCCCAGGTGTAACCCACCATATCCTCCTGTTCCATCGCTGTAGCTGTGCTATTATGTTTCTCTGTGCATACCAGTGGAACATGATGACGGTTTGGGTGTTTAATCTGGAAATTTTCATGGGAAAGCGTGGCTAACTTTATGATTATCTAATTCAACACAGTGGCAGGAGCTTGAGTCTTCTAAGGGGAGTTTTTAGTTGCTTTAATTTCCTGTCCAATAATTGTTTAACAATTCCTAGGACTCAGGATAATTTTTCTAATTATTGAAACAATTTTAATTGCTTAAGTTGGATTATATTATGGAAATTATTGTGACTGGAATTATTGCTTGGCAATTAATATTGGACTGGTTATAGCTTTAATTTCAAGTATAATGTTATGGTATCACATTGTATTAAATTAAGAGTTAATATATCGTGATTTTCTAAGGTGACTTATAATCTTGGATCAAATTATCTTTTGCTGACTTTAATTCTATTATTTTGGATTTAAGAGTTACAACTAAGCAATAGTTTTATCATCCTTCATTCCATTTTACTATTCTGGTGGCAGTTAGTAAATTGGAAGTTTGAAAAATATTTTGTGACAATTCGATGTGGCTCTGTTGTTAGATTAAATCTTAATTGTAATTCTTAATTTGTTATTTTAACTCACATATCTTTTAAGGTGATGATTACCTGTGTTGTTGAGTTGGAGAATTGATTTCCATAATTGTTTATTCGTGTTTCATTTATCTTCATTTGTTCAATTGTTTTCATATTTAAAAAATATCAAAAATAAGTATTTTAGTTTTAGTTTAATTCGTAGATTAACATAAATATTCCTCAAATTAATTTTCATTTTAGGTTGCTTGCATTTAATTAAGAGGATTTCATTTCGTTTTTTGACTCCTCAAAGTGAATACAACACGGATTGGTGCTATACTACATTAATTCGGTTAAAATCTTTGACGCAAATTTAGGCGACTAAAGGTTCATCCATCAAGGAGATCCAATATATTTTCTTTACGAGATATAGATTCCCCTCTTTGATCTAGCAACTCCATTTCAAGGAAACATTTCATCTTATCTCTACTAAATCTTTAACCTGCAATCCTTGGTTAATTGCCTTTTCAATGAGACCAGTTTATGTTGGGACGTCTGATAAGTCTCAATATTTTTATATATTTTAGTGCCTAAACTTAGTTTATTATCACTCATTATTAGCTTAATTGGGTTTAATTAAATAATTATTATGTAAAAAGGCAATTATTGTTAGTACAGGACAAGACCAAGAGGGGGGTGAATTGGTCTGATTTAAATTTTGAGATTAAAAATAAATTGAAAGCAGTGTCACGGAGAGATAAAGGAAAAGATGAACAAGAGAATTTATCCTGATTCGGTCCTTCTAACCTACGTCCAGTCCCCAAAGCACCTCTGAGCTTTGTAATCCAATATCCAAACAAGTCAGGCACAACAGCCTTTACACTGGAGATTCACACTCCCCCTTACTACACGTAATGAAACAGAGTCTCACACTCTCCTTTCTTTTTCTTTCTGACCAAATCTCAACCCAATAAATTCAAGGTCCCAACCTTGAATTAACTCACAGATTTACAGAAGATTTTTCTTGAAGAATCTCTCTTAAAGAGTAGATAACAATCAATGAAGTTCAGAATGAGAATTGAATAATTTCACTAAGAAACAGATGAATAACTTTTAATGCTCGTAAAAAATTGTTGTTTCTGCAATGAATGCTTGGTGCTTTTATAGATGAGAGAAATAAAGTTGCCGTTAGATAGAGTTAATTGCCCATTACTCTCATCCACTAACTCTTCATCTTTGTCATTAATGCTGCAATTAATGCTTTCTGAGTAGCGTGGATGATGAAGGCTTGATTCATACTATCTGTCTGTGGGTACTGTGTTTTTCTCTTCCTTTGATCCTGCATTTCAGCATTTATGAGGGCATGTTAAGTTCAAACGTTGTTATACACGAATAAGGAAAGATACGGAGCAGGTGAAAAGCTGTCAGAGAGAGAAAATAGCCGTTGAGAAAATATACTCGAGTGTTTGATCATAATACTCGAGTGTTAGTCAAGCATTTTGAATTTTGTGAAGTGATACTCGAGTGTTTTGTATCAATGCTCAAGTTTCGCAAACACTTTTGAAGTTGCTCGAGTGTTGACTGAGAGTGTTATAGAAGATTTTGAAATTTGATGTGAATACTCGAGTGTTAAGATCATTATGCTCGAGTGTTAAGGATACTTTCACTTGATACTCGAGTGTTCAGAAGAAAAATAGAAGTGAAATCATTTGAAATGCTACAATACTTGAGTGTTGAAACCATAATACTCAAGTGTTGTCCATTACTCGAGTGTTTAGATGGAAGTGTTGAGTTTTTGAGAAGAAGTAGCTTGATACTCGAGTATTCAGAAATCAATGCTCGAGTGTTATCAACACTTTCACCTAATACTCGAGTGTTGTGCTTGAAGTGTTGTCTCTCATTTGAAAACTTTTGCTCAATACTCGAGTGTTGAAAAGCAAGCACTCGAGTGTTGTTAACACTTTCTCCACAATACGAGTGTTTCACTTCAAGTTCAAGTATTTTGACTCAATACTCGAGTATTCAACCTCAATACTCGAGTGTTGTCAATACTTCCATTTGTAACTCGAGTGTTCTGCTTCAAGTATTGAGCATCCTTTTGAAAAACAAAGCCCGATACTCGAGTATTGCAACACAATACTCGAGTGTTTCCAATACTTTAACATCAATACTCAAGTTTCACATGGGAGTATTCTTTTAAAACACATTTTAACACCAATACTCAAGTATTCAAAATGATCACTCAAGTGTTTGCAACACTTCATCTCAATACTTGAGTTTTTACTCAAAGTGTTGGATTTCAGAAACATTTTTAACTTCCAATACTCAAGTATTGAAATCAAGAACTCGAGTATTGTCAACACTTTCAACAAAAACTCAAGTATTGTTTGAAAGTATTGATCTTAAACTTATGAAAACCATTGATACTCAAGTATTAAAACACAGAACTCGAGTATTCTTCAATACTTCCACATAAACTTGACAGAACTCGAGTGTTTCACTAAAAACACTTAATCATAAACAATTTAAGCTTTATAATTTTTGAAATCATTTTGTTATCATCAAAATAAGGCATCAACAATTATATCATTTATTAGGAGTTTTGAATATCTATTCGATTTTACATTTTTTGGGCAGATTAAAAAGAAAAGAAAAGGAAGAGGAAACCCCAAATCCCCAATCTCACATATGCACTTGGGTCCCATTATTCCAAACTTCTCTCATTATTCAATTATGGGCCAATTCCCTTTGTTAAAAAAACAACCATTCTTCATTTAACAGCATCAGCCCACGGCCATAATCCAATATTGGGCCACCTTTTTAAATTTGAAGATCCCACGCCACCTGAACCCTTATTGATGGAATTATGGAATATATCCATTCATTGAACCAGATGAGAGACACGCACACACGGATGAAGCGTCGCGACAGACATGAATTCCCTCACACGCCGCCCTGATTTGATAATCCATTCAATTCTTGCTTCTTTGACCCAGACAGCCAAGCCGCCACCTCCAATAATTGATTTCTCCATTTTTTTACCTCCATTATTCCACACCAGAGAACCACACACCGTTATCCTCAGCTCACATCACCTCATCTTGTCTCCATCCATCATTACTGCTACGTCCATTCATCCATCGTACAGTCGTATGCCCAGCTTCATCCATCACTGTCCAGCTCTCATCCTCGTGGCTTCATTCACAAAGTTCCAGATTTCAGAGCAACCATGAGTAACTAGAATTGCATTGTCCCATGGTGATGATGATACTAACCGGAGTCCTTGAGCAATTAGGGGAGTTCTCTAAATTTTAATTTTACTTTCCAATCTTCGTATATGCAAATTGTAATCCTAGGTTGCTAGATGTTATGATTTGTATGTATGAAAGAGGATTATTATCGGTTGATGTAATTTGGATTGTGATACTTGTGTTAGATTGGTACTTTGGATTGTGATTAGACTATAGCTCTATTGTTATTCAATTGATTTCCCTTATTCTCTTGAAATCAATTAATTTACTAGGTTTCTAAGAATTAATTGGAGGTAAAGAGGATCTTTTATAAATCTAACACGAGCTAAACACTAAGATATTTCTAATTGATTAATTGATTCTAGGTTTAGATTATTTTAAAAGGTTAGGACTATTGATTAGTAAGGGTCCTTGCTAGTTCTGTGCTTAGTTTAAAGGAGAACTCAATATTGAAATTGGGCGAGGAAGGTTAGTGGATTCAATCACCTAGGACATTCATTTTATAGAATTTAAATACATTCATTTAGTTCATTTAGATAGTTAAAAAAACATTTGATAATTCTTGGTTAATTTGCTATTTGCACTTGATTATTAGTAATTTAATATAGGTTCCACATAGAGATCGACCTAGGTTAGTTGCCGTATATTGCATTTAGCTTAGTTTTATTTGATAGCCCCACGACAAGGCAGTATCAATGTCACCTGTGAGAAAAATGTCATCTATATATACTAAATGAATCACCACCTTTCCATTTAGGTGTCTCTAGGATAGTGTGTGATCACTTTGTCCATATACTAAATAAGCTCAGGGAGACTACTTCAAGCTATATAGTGATTTATTTTTAGTTTTCATACTTGACTTGTCTTTTGTCTAAGAAATCCTAGAGACAACTACATATGCACTTCTTTCATTGACGAAAGCATTCTTTACATCGATAATTCAATGGCTAGTCTAGATACACAACTACCGATAACAAGATTCTGATGGTATTCAACTTTGTTATCAGTGCAAAAGTCTCCATGTACGTATTCCATCTCATGAATCTTAGAGAAACCTTTTGCACTTAGTCTTACTTTTTGTTGTTAAGGCTCCCATGTACTCTATATTTTGTTATAAACACACATTTGCAACCCACTAGCTTCTTTCCCTTAGGCAAATCAACTGCATCCCAAGAGCCACTTCCATCTAAGGCTTTCATTTCTTCTATAATGGCTTGTCTCCATTTGAGACTAACAAGAGCTTCATATATGTTGCTTGGAACCTTGATATTATCAAGATCATACATGCATAATAATTTGTAGAAAGGGCTTGCTATGAAAGAAGCCATTATATGAGATGCCTTGTGCATGTTATTGGCTTCTTTTACATTGCAAACGGCAGATTTGGGGTGTTAGATTCCCCCAGCAGTGCCCCAAGTTTGATGCCCTTCCCAAATATTTTTTTGTGTTTCTTTATGTCATTGGATGCTATATGAAATGAGTGAAATTTTGATATCTTAAGAGCAAAAAATGTTAAGTTTTCAATTTTTTATGATTTTTCAAAGATAGACACTTTAAAATTTGATCTATTTCAATGTCGCATCTTTAAAAAATCATAAAAATTGAAAATTGAACCATTTGTTACCCATAAAATATCAAAATATCAATCATTTTATTTAGAATTAAATTATCTAAAGAAAAATATGAAAAAAAACATTTGAGGAGGCTCCCAATATTGGGGTGCAGTTAAGGGTGATTGACACTGGCGTAGGTGACACCTCAGATCCGCAAACGGCAAGTCAAGGTCATCTTGGACTTGCTTGTCTTCACTTTCATTATGCACCTCTTCTAGACTTACGTCTAGTTCTAACTCCTAGAATTACCTATCTTGGATTTTTGAGTATAGAATATTTTGGTGGTTTCTCCTCCGACATTAATTCCTCCCTTGTTAGTTTCAAGCACTTCCTCACTCTCAAGTTCCTGATCAATTATAGGAAATGACTCAAGGATTTAAGGGTCAAGGTCAACGGGTGGTTCAATTTCAAATTAAGGTGTTGTGTCATTGTTGTTAATCTAGATGCACTCCAATTCCTTCCTTGAATTGAGGAATGGGAATAATATGGAACGTATTCATGTAATGTGACATCACATGTGACATAAATGCACTTATAGACCAAATCATAACATTTATGCCTTTTCTGTCTTCAGGTACCCTTAGAGAATATGTAACATCCCAAATTTGAATTCCAAGGATTTTGGATAATTAAGCTTGATTATGGTTATATTTGACTATTTAGTTTTAATCTTAAGTTGGTTTTTAAGCAAGATTAAAAAAACCCCACTAGACATTGAACCAGCTGAGGTAGTGCGTTAAATATTAGTGGATCAAGTAGTAGTCAGACCGGTAATTATTAAGATAATATTAGTTTATTTTAGATAAAACTAAAAACAAAGATCCAAAATACATGTTAAATAATAAATACATAATTTTCTCATAATTTTTTTCTAAGAAAAAACAAATTGGAGTGTGATACTATATGAAATCCCATCTTAGAAAAATCTTATGTTCATACTACAGAATTTTAACCTATAATTCTCCCAATGATCTATGACTAGGGATATTCAATATTCCTTCATCTCTTGGGAATTCAGCCAACTTTTATTGCTTTACTTTTTCTAACTTCTCTTCAACTTTAGATTGAGAATGCCACTTCTGTTAGAATAAGATTTAATCAAGAGTACCGTGAATTGGTCAAATTAAAAATTCTTAATACTTTAACGAAGAAATAAAACTAAGTAACAGTTTAGAAGTATGTCGCCAAGAGAATGAGAAGAAGAATTCAACACAGTAATTTATCCTGATTTAATTCTTTTGACCTACGTCCAGTTCTTAGAGCACTCTGATGTTTATAAATCCACTATGCATCAAGATTCACATGCTCTTGATACCTTTACAAGGTGAAGATCATAATCCCCCTCACTAGCTCAGAATACATAGGATCTCACTCCCCCTTAATCTCTGCAATCACTACAACCTTTCAAGATTCTACAACCTTTGAGGAACTTTTCCTGCCCCACAAAAAGCTTATACATCTCTTATCAATTTCATAAGAGATATAAGCCGGTAAGGGTGTTGATTGTATACATTGGTATTATTATGTTTGGATAAGTTTTTATTAAAAAAAATCAACTTGACATGAACTTATCGGATTAATATGTTGAAAGTTAGTTTAAGAAAGTATAAATTATAAAGAAAACCAAAATTCAATAAATCACTTCAAATTTAAAATGGCTTTTAAAGAGGAAAAAAGTTAGTTGCCCCCAAGAAGCAGTGGTAAACATCATTTTTTCCCATCCCACTTTTCATTCCTAGACATCACTTTAATAAGGCCACAAATGTGGCTTGTTTTACCTTATAAGTCATAAAAGTGGTTTCTTTTTTAATCAAACATTAAAGTGGTTTCTGGAGCTATTCTAAACACCCAAAGCATATCTCACTACTATAGAGTATAGTTTTTACTACTGAAATTTGCATCCTTTTTTAAAAAAGGGAGTAAAAAATGAAGGCGGTGGCTTTTTTGAAATTTTAATGAACGTAGACGGGACTTTATGCGCCCTATATTCAGGATAGGACGCATAAAGGCACCACTTGGGTGCCTTTTGGTGCCATATCCTTATTATAGGGCGCCAAAAGGTGACCTTTTTGCTCCCTACCCAAGGGTAGGGCTCCAAAAGGGCACCCTTTGGGCACCCTTTAGCGCCCTTCCACGATGCCATTTGGTGCCCTAACCTTGGGTAGGGCCCTTGATAGGGCGCCAAAAGGGCCTAATCTTTTAACCCAGAACCCTTGGTCCCCACCTGTCCCCACCCCCTCTCATTTGCTCCTCTTATTCTATCCGTCCCCATCCTTGGTCCCCCAAGCCCCCTGACCCCACTCCCCCTATACCGTTGTTTTCGTTTGCGGAGTTCCTTGCGGATTCGACGAGTTGACGAGTTGGTCGCCATTTTCGTTTGAGTCGAGAGTTGTGGAGTCGCCATTTTCGTTTGCGTCATTCGTGGAGTCGCCGTTTGCCGTTACTGTTCGTGGAGTCGATGAGTCGCTATTTCACGGAGTCACCATTTTCACGAAGTTGCCGTTGTCAGCCGTTGCTGTCTTCTTCACAGGTTTTGCCGCTTTGTTTTCATTTCTGTTTCGCATATTGTTTACAATGGCTTATTGATTACATTTTTATCTATTATTCGATTCGCTGGGTTTTGCACTTCCGTGGCTTAGGTTGCTCTTTCTATCGTGGGTCTTCATTTTCGTTTCCGTTGCAAGTGATTGAGATAGACAACACTATTGATCTACAAAATCATCATATCATTGTAAATAGTCTTTGCCTTTGCTTTTAGATGGATTTGTATTTGTGTTGGGGTTTGAGGAAGAATGAGTGATGGGAAGAAGAAGTCTTATTAGTGGAATGGAGAATATACGGGGATTTTATATATATATACATGTAGCATGTATATGCATGGGACAAAAGGAAGCCACTGGATTCCAATAATAACACATCGCAAAAAAAAAAAAGATTTGATGTCAATTAGATGAATGTTGGTTTTGATATGTAAAAAATAGTTATAGAGATACATATGATGAGTAGGATTCAAATCTAATGGAGCATGAGTCACTTTCCTATTAATTTTGATGGCATATAATATCACATGCTAGACACTTTCCTATCAATTGAAATATCAAATATTTTCTATTAATTAGAGATTTGTTTATGTTGGTTTATTAATTCCCCCTTGTTATGTTAAAAATCAATTGAAATGTTATGTTAAAAATATAGAGTAAATTCCCCCTTTTTATTTTTTATGTTAGGTTATTAATTAGAAATTTGTTTTTGGTGCATTGGTATTTACAAATTAAGAATTTAGTTATTTTGGATTGTTTTTCCCTTTAAAAAGATGACATGCACATTATTTATTATCTTTATTTTTACATCGCATATTGATTAATTTTTTTTT
>JANTPZ010147593.1:0-11253 GCA_025593235.1 Vachellia pachyceras
TGATGCAGATTGGGATTGAGAGGGGCCTGAGGAAGATGCTTCGGTTCTTTTGGTACGGGCTATGATGAACTTAGAGCAGAAATTTAGGAATTTGGAAGAAAATGTGCCGATGAGTGGAATGCTTCGATGATGGGAAATCAAATGATTGAAGGTGTTTTTAATGGAAAAAATGGAGGGGTTATGATGGTTTTTGGTAGTCGATGAGGTGTGTAACGGTTTGGGAGAGATTGTAACTTTTTTGGGTGAACGGATTTGAGAGAACTTGAGTATGAAAAAGGCGTTAGGGTTCGAGTAATGAATAGAAAAAAGGTTTTAGAGATCAGATTCACCAACACTCGAGTATTGAGATTCAGTACTCGAGTGCTGAGAGAAAATATTCCAAACACTCGAGTGTTGCTATGTCAGTACTCGAGTATTGTATTAGAGAAGATGAACAGACAAGCTAGTACTCGACTATTAACTCTGAGTACTAGAGTGTTGGACCTCGCTTGCCAACACTCGAGTATTGGTCCTCCAATACTCGAGCATCGGGGTCCCTTTTTCTTCAAAAAGAACCAGCACTCGAGTATTACCATGGAATACTCGAGTATCAGGGCCCTCTGCCACTAAAATACTTCAATACTTGAGTATTTAAATTCTAAAATTCAACATACTCACCACACTCGAGTGTTGATATTAAACACTCGAGTATTACCTTTACTTCCATTTAATACTCGGGTATTTGACTTCTAATGATACTCAATACTCGAGTGTTGGTTTCCAGAACTCAAGTGTTGCTCCTCAAATCATTACTTGAACCTAAAACCCGAGTATTTCATTATATTAAGCAGTTAACACTCGAGTAATACCTCATAACACTCGAGTGTTCATAAAAAATTTTGAACACTTCTTTTCTCTTCCTCCAGTACTCAAGTTTTGACTTCAATGTTTGATTTAACACGTGCATAACTAAATTAAAACACTCCGAAACTTAAGTTAGTAGTGATATAATTATCAAAATAATATTAAATCAACATTATATTTACAATTCATTGGCATTTACCATTCTCAATTCTTTTCTGATATTCATGAATTGTTCTCTGGCCAAAGGTTTAGTGAAGATGTCAGCTAGCTGAAAATGAGTAGGAATGAATTCAACATTAATGTCTTTATTTTGCACATGATCCCTAATGAAATGATGTCTAATGTCAATATGCTTGGTCCTTGAATGATGTGCAAGATTCTTTGAGAGGTTTGTTGCGCTGGTGTTGTCACAGAAGATGGGAATTTCTTTGAAAATCATTCCCAAATCATGGAGTTGCTCCTTCGTCCATAAAACTTGAGCAAACAGCTTGGAGCAGTAATATATTCAGCTTCTGTGGATGATAATGTGACACCTCTTATTTATCCCTCTTAGCTTCCATTATGATAAGTTGGAACCAATTAATGGCCTCAAACATCTTACATTGTGAAAAGGAACCAAAATGAAAACTTTCATTTTTAAGAAAGTTACTATTCACAATTTTTCGGGCCAAATTTGAAAATTCATAACTAATTCTCGAAAAATTGAAATTGAGTGGTTCCAACTTATATTTGAAGCTTACAAATTCCTTTATGAGGAAAAAATACTCATTTGAACAGTAACTGGTCCAATTGGTACAGATTCTTTCGTGAAAATGTACTGTTCATATGGTAATTTTTCATTTTCCCAGGATTTTCTGTGATTTTTCATCAACTTTGAACAGTCATAACTTTCTATACAAAATTCCAATTCCAGTGATATTTAGCTCGATTTAAACCTTGCAATGTGATCTATTTTTCCATAAAATATCAGGACATTTGAAATCCATTTACTCTGTTTCACGTTATGCCAAAGTTGAAGTTTTAGTCATCTTCTCACAGCCAAATTTTCAACTTCTTAACTTCATAATTCAACCTAATGACTTCTAAAATTTTCTTAATCATAATAACCTATGTAATTAGGCATTCTTAGGGCACACATTAATTATCATAAGTCCACCATACATGCATGAGTTATATTACATGCCACATTACAAACTTCAACATAGTAACATAAGTTCATAATAAAGTCCACAACAATGCACATTAAACTTTGCTTCATGAATCAACCACTTCCTCCTTACCCTTGAATGTGCCTCCACCTAAAAATGATTAGTGGGGGAGGGTGAGATTTTTGGAAATCCCAGTAGCAAAACTTTCTAACACACATTATAAAATTGCATGACAACTTTCAATATAAGTGTGAAATCATAAAAGTGCAACATGTAACAATAAAATGCATATGGCCATAGCATACAAAAGCACATATTCACACTTTCAATCATCACAAATTTTCAATACAAGTAATGCATAATTCGTACACATTTTCAAAGCAATTAAGCTTAAGGTTAGAAGGTCTTGCTACCTTGTGTCTTTAATTTCCCTTTATCTTGAATGCTCTCTTGTTCACTTTGAAGATCACTATCTTGCACCAAACTTTAGCCTACACAATTGACAACATTATGGCCATCAATTATAAGCCATTTCCAAGACAAAAACTAAGGTAAATCTCCCTTAAACTCTCTCTTGAATTACATAAGCCTTAAGACATCAAACTTGTCTTTAATGTTTCCCAATGCTTCCACAAACTTGTGGTTACCTTTACCCTACACAAAAACTCATTTTAAACCCATTGGAAGCATCAAAATCATCAAAAGAAACTTCCTTCAACCACCTTCCAGATTTGGACGAAAATTCCCAAAAATTAGGAAAATGGTTCTTTTCAAAGTTTCAACTCATGCAATCACCATTTGTTGATTCCAAACTTATTTTCTATGTGTTGTTTGGCTCAAATACAACTCTTCCATATCAAATGAAGAATTGGACAGCACCTCCCCTTAGGGTTCACCATCCCAAAATTTACAAAATCAACAAACAAGAGCCAAACAATCACAAGCTATACATCAATCTACTCCTTATCATGCAAGGAGTAATTTCCACCCATTAAACCTTGCTAAATCCCTCTCTTTCTCACTTTGCTCTCAAGAACCCTAGGTATCCAAACTTGAGAAAGAGAGCCTAAATCAGAATTTCAATCCATGGAAGTTGTAGAGGAAGTTGAGAGGAAGAATTTGATGTATAGCATAAGGTAGTAACTCCTCTTACCTTGGATTTTTGGAAGCTTTCTCTTCTCTTTAATGGAGGACAATGGTGTGCTCTTCTTCCTCAAAATCCAGCAGCAAAATTCGGCCAAAGTGGTGGGAGAATGAAGAAGAAATGTATTTATAAAAATCACTCACAATTAAATGGATGGTTAGGATGAAAGCTTCTTAAGTAAGCTTAATCTAAGGGTTGTAATTTGTCCACCTCTTAAACATTTGTGGACTTCTCATTGGTTAGTCAAAAATATCATCATGTGGCTAAAAAAAATCTGGTTATGGTTTGGTTACATTAACCAAACCGAATTCCATTCAGTTACTTCTACCGATTACACGTTTTACCGGTAAACATAACTCTATTCCGGTAAATCTCTGTTTTTTTACTTTTCTAGAGATGTTTTCTTCCTCATTTAATCTCCATAATTCCATATTAAATATATTCAAATCATCATCCTCAAATTGTCCCTTGATCCAATCAAAATTAACAGGATTATTTTATCCTGTTAAAAACTCCTGAGAACACGAAACCTTAAGATAAATCATTTTTAAGGCCTTATAATTTTCTATATTTTTCATTGATATTCTAGCCCTTCATGTTTCTCCAAAATACCTTCTAAATTGTTCCAAATTAATTTTTGTAATAAATTTTATTTTTGGGGATTTTCGGGCCTTTTTCCTCGTTTTCGGGAAAATCGTCTTAATCGTACTTTGGGTAATAATTTTGTAAAATACTATAAAATTCACTGATTCTTTCTAGACTCTAGTTTTTGGTCTTAGAGAACTCCTGATACCTTAAATAAATATTTTCAATCATCAAATCTTCAAAAGTCCATAATTCCTCATCCAGACCTAATTTCAACAATCGGTTGAATCTCTGGTAATCAGTGAGTTCTGCTCTATCTTTTGGGCATCTGTGGATTTTTTTGATTTTTGGTCAACTGTTTGACTTTTTGACTGACTTTGACTTTGTCAAATGACCAAAATGCCCTTACACTTTCTCTTAATGACCAAAATGCCCTTTCACAGTCGAACTTTTCATAAATTCCCATTTTGCCCTTGACCTCTTGGCCCTTGATCTTTTGGTTTCTGATTCCTAGGGCAACTTCTTAGGGGTCACCATCCTAAAAATTTCTCCAGAGCGAGCATGCTTAACGTTAAAGTTCCTACCGACTTCCATCCACTGGGCCAAATCTGATTCTGCGACTTCCGGCCCAATAGCGTCAACTTTTTCCGTACTTTCTATCCGTGGCCTCTAATTTGACTTTGGACTACTGGTTTAGCCATTTTTCTCCAATGACCATACTGCCCTTGGTCTTTATACTTAATGACATGTATGTCCCTGGCTTACTTTCTTAATAGTTTCAGAGCCCTAGGACTAATTTGACCAGGGTCTCTTAAGTCCACTGACATCTCCTTTTTCTGTACATTTTACTTCTAGGCTTGTCTTGTCTTATAACTATCGATTTGGCCTCTATATCGGTTTGCAAAAAAGGGTGGATATTACAGATAATGACACTGTTGATTGGTTTTTGCTGAACCAGGATGCCAAAGCTCCACCAAGAAATTAACATTGACCACTCGTACTTTTTCTATCAGTTTTGTATCCAGCATGGTCAGAGTCTGAATTGTTGATACCTTGTTTTGATGATAACAAAGTTTTAATTCAAAGGTTACATGGTAGGATTTGGAAATCTTTTTGAAATTTTTGAAAATGAGTTTTACAGTTCAACAACTCGAGTTTGATGGTCTACAACTCGAGTTTTATGCCTGTGTTTTAGAAAACTTTCAGGTATAACTTGAGTTACACCATTTGTAGAGCTCGAGTTACATGCCTCAAGTGCTCTATCCAAGGAATTTCATGTGTAACAACTCGAGTTCTGAGGTTAAGCAACTCGAGTAACTTGGAACTTTCATCAACAACTCGAGTTTTTAGCTTCAAGTTGTGATGACTCGAGTCATAGCTCTTTTAGAACTCGAGTTGCATGCCTAAAAATCTATTTTCTAGAAATCTTATGTGTTAGAACTCGAGCTACAGTCTTGGAGAACTCGAGTTTCCCTAAACTTTGAAGGACAACTCGAGTTTCTCACTTCAAGTTGCAACAACTCGAGTTCCAGGCTTATTAAACTCGAGTCTCGTGACCTTGAACTATTGAGGAAGCTTTTGAGTACACTAGAACTTGAGTTGCAGAAGCATATAACTCAAGTTGCATAACTGGTTTACAAAAGAACTTTCAACATAAACTCGAGTTATAGCATTCAAGTTTCAACCACTCGAGTTACTCACTTCTCAGAACTCAAGTTGCAAAACATGATTTCATAACTTGCAGTCTGAACTCGAGTTATCCAAATAAAAGTTTTTGAACTACATTATGAAACTTTCATTGTGAACTCGAGTTTCCAAATTAAAGTTTCTTCAACTTGAGTTAGGCATTTTTGAAAACTTGAAGTTTTATAACATGACATTTCAGATAACTTCAAAACTATAAGGAAGAACTCGAGTCATGCATTCTCATAACTTGAGTCACAACGTTATCTGACAAACAGCGTCTGACACGAAGCTTCACTTTTACCAAATCCTTCCTTATTCCTGTCAAAGATTTTTAAAACCTACCTACCACCATAAATGCTCGTTTACTAACCTATAAAATAGGAAAAGTTTCACCTGCTGAAGATCTTCGACAAACGAGAAGCAATCAGAATTTTTCAGTCTTCGCCAACGTCGAAGGATTTCATTTATTGCCTCATTCAATGCTCACACCAACCAAAGATAACGGCTACTCAATCTGAGTAATGGACATTTGGCCTTCTTTAAGGATAACTTGAAAGACTTCATCTATAAATAGAGAAGCATTGAAGACGGAAAGAGACGACGACAATTAACGACACTACAATTCATACGCTTTCTATCTCTTGCCTTCTGAAAACATTCAATAGTGTTTTGTGAGCTTGAGTATTTAGTCTATATACTCTTTTGAGAGTTTAAACTCGTGATTCATTCTTGTAAACATTGAGAAACTCAAAGTTAGGGCTTTGAGTTCTTTGGGCTGTGAGGTTGTTGAAAAACAGAGAGTGAAGGTCTCTGTTATCTTGCGAATAATGAGGGGGAGTGTGACTCCTTAATTGTAAAGGATTGCGAAGCCTATTTGCTTGAGTTTAGTTGATTGCAAATCTCAGAGGAGCTTTGAGGACTAGACGTAGGTCAGAGAGGATTGAACTAGGATAAATCACCGTGTCCATTATTCCTCTGCACTCTCGGTGACTTCATTTTAATTTCTATGATTTACGTTTTAATTTTTAAGTGTGACCAATTCACCCCCTCTTGGTCAAATCCTACTCTAACACGAATAGGCAATTAATTCTTCACTACTTCCTTTTGGATACCATAATCCAAGATCAGTGGTACCAGCTAGATATCTGAGAATTCTTTTGACATTTTCAGCATGAGATTCCTTTGGATCAACTTGATATCGAGCACACATTCCAACGCTGAATTGAATGTCAAGCCTGCTTGCTGTGAGATAAAGCAAAGACCCAATCATTCCTCTATATCCTTGATATCATAATCCTTTCCATTTGCATCTGCATCAAGGAGTGTATTTGAGCTCATGGGAGTATAAGCACTTTTGCATTGATCCATTCCAAACTTCTTCAGTAGCTCTCTGAGGTACTTGGCCTGATTGATGAAGATGCCATCTTTCTTTTGCTTAATTTGAAGTCCAAGAAGAAGTTTAATTCTCTCATCATGGACATTTCAAATTCTACCTGCATCATCTTGGCAAACTCTTAACAAAGATCATCGTTAGTTGCACCAAAGATAATGTCATCAACACAAATCTGTACAATTAATAAATTTGACTTTGAATGCTTAATGAATAGGGTTGTATCTACTTTTCCTCTAACAAAATCTTTCTTGATTAAGAAATTACTTAATCTTTCATACCAAGCTCTAGGAGCTTGTTTCAAACCATAGAGAGCTTTCTTTAATTTGTAAACATGATTTGGTTTTGAAAGATTTTCAAAACCAGGGGGTTGCTTAACATAAACTTCTTCCATAATGAAACCATTTAAGAAAGCACTCTTTACATCCATTTGGAAAAGTTTGAAATCCATAATGCAAGCAAAGGCAAGTAGAATACGTATGGCTTCTAATTTGGCTATAGGAGCATAAGTCTCTTCATAATCAATGCCTTCTTCTTGATTATAACCTTTTGCAACCAATCTAGCTTTATTTCTGACAATGATTCATGATTCATCAAGTTTATTTCTAAAAACCCACTCTGAACCAATGACTGGATGATCATTAGGTCTGGGAACTAAATCCCAAACTTGATTCCTTTCAAATTAATTTAATTCTTCTTCTATTGCTATTATCCAATCATTATCAGATAAAGATTCCTCAATATTTTTAGGCTCTATTTTTGAAATAGAAGCTGAAAATTGAGCCTCATGAATAAATCTTTTCTTGGTTTGTACACCTTCACCTACCTCTCCAATCACTTGATTGATGGGGTGATTGCAGATGTATTTCCAAGCTTTTGGTTGCAGAGATTTAGGAAAATCATCATATTGGTCATTTTCAAAATCCTGAGAAGGTTGATTATCAAGTGAGTTTTCTTTGCATTGATTTCCAAAATCTTTTGAAATAATAATTTCTTCATCAACATTAGATTTTGGTTGAGGATTGGTTTCAACAAAAACTACATGCACTGATTCCTTTATCATACAAGTACGTTTATTGAAAACTCTATATGCTTTACTCATATTTGTATAACCAAGGAATAAACCTTAATCAGACTTTGGATCAAACTTACCAAGGTTATCCTTACCATTATTGTTAATGAAGCACTTGCTGCCAAAGACATGTAGATGAGACAAATTTAGTTTTCTTCCCTTGAATAGCTCATATGATGTCTTTCCGAGAGAAGGTCTTATGTATACTCTATTTGAGATGTAACAAGCTGTACTTAGAGTATCTGCCCAGAAGACTTGTGACACTTGCTTTTCTGTCATCATTGCCCATGCCATGTCTGCTAATACTCTGTTCTTTCTCTCCACCTCTCCATTTTGCTGAGGAGTCATTGGTGCTAAGAAGTTGTGATTGATTCCTTCATTTTCACAGAAGGTAGCAAAGTCCCCATTCTCAAATTCTCCCCCATGATCTATTCTAATGGAAACAATAGACATAACTTTCTCATTTTGGACGTTTTTGGCAAATACAGCAAATAATTCAAAAGTTTCATTTTTGGAAGCCAAAAATATAGTCCAAGTAAATCTGGAATAATCATCAACAATTACCAAAGTATACAAATTCCCCCTAAACTTTTCACTCTAGCTGGACCCATTAGATCCATATGAAGTAGTTCAAGAGGCCTTTTTGATGAAAGCTCTGATTTTGATTTATAAGATGATTTGGTTTGTTTTCCTAACTGATAGGCATCGCATACCAAATCATTCTTGAATTTGAGTTTTGGATGCCCTTGAACTGAATCATTTCTAATTAATTTGTCAAGTTGATGCATGTTCACATGAGCTAATCATTTATGCCATAAGTGAGTTTCATCAACTTGCCTAATTAGACAGGGGTTTGTAAAATTCTTTTATAATTCAATACTATAACAGTTACCGTCTCTAGGAGCTCTGAGTTGGATGTTTAGCTTTTCTTTATTGATGGAAAGATCTTTCTTGTTGATAATGAAGCATTCCTCAGAGTCAAATATCACCTAGCTCCCTTTGTCTGTGCTCTGGCTCACACTGAGTAGATTGTGGCATAATCCTTCAACATGATACACATCCTTTACAGAAGTTCCATTTGTATTGGCAATTTCTCCAACTCCTGTAATTCTTCCTGATTGATTTCCTCCAAAGCTTACTTTTCCTCCATCTTTTGCTTTTAGGCTAACAAACCTACTTTTGTCATCTATCATGTGTCTTGAGCATCGACTGTCGATGTACTACTTGTTTTCCCTGGATGCTTTAAGACAAACCTGCAAAAGATTCATTTGACAGTTTCACGTATCCAAGTTCTGTTGGGTCCTCTTAAGTTAGTATTTAGTGCCTTTGAAACATAAGTTCCTTTTGGTACCTATTTATATGATGAAGATTTATGCCCCTTTCTGTTACAGTAGTTGCAGAAGGCATAAGGTTCAGATGAATGCACAGCTTTTTGAATGTATTTTAAATAACTCATGTTCCCTTTCCTTTTCTTCCCCCTTTTGAAATCATTTTGAGGATGATATCCAATACTACTTTGATCATTTGTAACTCTTTGGTTTTTCAAAATAACATGAAGCATCTCACTACCACGAGTAAATTTTTCAAGAGTTTTGGATAGACGTTCATTCTCAGTTTTTAACTCATGGCATTTAGAGCATTCAAGATTGATAACTGATTTCTCAGTTGGTTTTTCTAATTCTTTTACCTTCTTTTTTAGAAAAGATAATTCCTTACCAAACTTTAAAACTCTATATGCATGCTATCATGTTTATCTCACAATTCATCATAGCTAGGTTCAGTATATACCTCCTCTGTTTCTGAATCTTCTTCGTGAGCTACTAAGCAGAGATTGGCTTCTTCTTCAGCTTCGCTTTCTTCTTCATCTGAGCTATCTCCCCAGATTCCTGACACATATGCTTTCTTCTTTTTGAAAGATTTGAATTTCTTTTTCTCCTTTTCCTTTTCTTTGTTTTAATTTGCCAGCTGTGGGCAATCAGCACGGAGTTGACCAGGTTTTGTTTCATTCATAGCAAATGACTTTGTTTGATCTCCCTTTGAATGGCCTTTTAAATCATTGATCCTTGCGATACATTCTTCTGAACTTTCTTACAACCATCGCAAGTTCCTCATCTTCTACATCTCCTCCTTCTTCTTCTTCAGTTTCTGACTCTTTCTCCTTTTCTTTTATAGGTTTAAGAGCCAAACCCTTCTTCTTCTTTTCTTCTATGTTGGACAGCTCCTTTTTGAACTTTTGCTTGCTTTCATACTCAGCAAGACTTCCAAACAAAGCTGCTACCAAGGTTATTGATTCACCTAGGGATTCTTCTATTGCTGTGACCTTATCTTCCCATTTGTTGGACAAAACATTTAGGGTTTTTCTCACCTGAGAGCATTGATCATATGTTTTGCCAAGAGCTACCAATTTTTTTATGAAATGAGTATGACACATTTGAAATTTGGCAATGGTTTCCTCATCCCTCACTCTGAGCAGATCATATTATGTAGTCAACATGTTGACACTGCTTTCCTTCACTGCTTCTATTCCTTCATAAGCTATTTCTAATGCATCCCACATAAGTTTTGCAGAAGGCAAGGTGCATACTTTGAAGAAGTGATCTTCATTTAGTGTAGCCTGTAACATTAGAATAGCTTTTCTGTTTAACAACATCTTTTTCTTATCCTCGTCATCAAACTCTGCTTTCGGCTTTAGAACTAGTTGATCTTTGTCCTTTTTCATTGGCATGACATTTCCTATTTCAAAAACATCCCATAGATCAAAATCAGTGGCCAGAATAAAGTTTTGAAACTTAATCTTCCAGAATGAGAATTTCTAGCTATTAAAAGCTAGCGGTCTGGTGATGGATGCTCCGTCGGCCATAATATGTTCGTCAAATCTTACCATGGATCTATCTTGAAGCTGTTAAGTTCTTTCCACAAGAGACCTGCTCTGGTACCAAATGATAGAATAGGATTTTACCAAGAGGGGGTGAATTGGTCAGATCAAAAATTTTGAAGCTTAAATCAAGATAAGAGTAAAGTCACTGGAAGAGAAAAAGAAGGATGAACATGGAGATTTATCCTAGTTTGGTCCTTCTGACCTACATCCAGTCCTTAGAGCACCTCTCAGCTTTATAATCCACTAATTGCCAATAAATCAGGCTCACCAGCCTTTACAATGGAGATTCATACTCCCCCTTACAATTCGCAATGAAACATAGTCTCACACTCTCTGTTTTCTGACCAAATCTAACCCAACAAATTCAAGGTCCAAACCTTAAATATCTCATAGATTTATGAAAGAATTGAATGATACAAACTCTCTTAAAGAGTGAATAAAGAACAATGAAGCTCAGAAGAAATATTCAAAGTAATGACATAAGGTTGTTGGCTTAGTAATGGCGTA
>JANTPZ010147597.1:0-19851 GCA_025593235.1 Vachellia pachyceras
AAATGTTTATTGAATTAAGTTACTTTTACCGGTGAAAGTTGTAATCGGTAGAAGTAACAGAATGGGATTTGGTTTGGTTAGTGTAACCAAACCCCAAACAGATTTTTCTTCACCATGTGCAGCCCATCATGACACTTTTAATGAGCCAATGAGAGGAAGGAAAGTGTCTCACATCACTACTACAAAAGGTACTTTTTACGCCCTATTTTTAACCCAATTGGCGCCCTTTTTCAAGGGGGCGCAAATGTGAGGGGCGTAGTAAGTAAAGGCCTACGACGCCCTATATTTGAAATGGGGCGCCGTAGGTATGTACCCTACGGCGCCCTTTTTGAGAAAAAAGGGCGCCGTAAGTATGTACCCTACGGCGCCCTATTTTCTCAAGATAGGGCGCCGTAGCTCATTAATATTTTTTTAAAAAAAATCCATACTGCTTCATAGCCATGACCAGACTAGATATGAGAGAGTGAACCAAGGAGAGAACTTGTTGAGGGTAAGATAAGGAAGAGACCTATGTCTCGGTCTACTAGAAAGGCCAAGCCTTCCGCGAATCCCTCATTGACTTTCTCGGCATGATATTTCTTTCCACATTTATATCAAAAATCAAGCAAAACAATCCATAATATTTCCCAGAGTGTGATTCTATACAATTTTACAAACCTAGGGAAAAATAATTGAAAATGGACCTAGATTTCTACTTCGAACGGAGAAAGAAATGAATCAATGTAGAGGATTGAGGAAGAAAGAAGAAAGCAACGAGATGGGAATATGAACACGACTCATCTTGCTTCTTCGCTGCTCAGCTGCCATAGCAAGCCCAGAAAGATATGACTTTGCGTAAATTCATCGACAGGTTGAAGCACCCTGAAGTGGAGAAGAAGATTGTGAAGGAGGTGAGCGAAAAATCCAAAGCTCCTGTGTACGATGGAGTGAAAGATATGACTTACACCCACACGGCGTTGAGCGAGATCCGTTTCGCTATCCAGTGTTTGAGGCAGGACAAAGGATCTGTCTGGGGAAGGAGATGGCGTACTTGTAGAAGAAGGAGCAGCAATACCATCAAGAGAGAGCTGTCGGTTTTAAAAAAAGAGAGAAGAGCATTAAATAACACGCACACGATGATTTGAAATGGGGCGCATAACTACCCTACGACGCCCTTTTATTCATAAAGGGTGCAATAGGGCGCCCTACGGCGCCCTTTTTCTCATAAAGGGCGCCGTAGGGGCGACCTACGGCGCCCTTTTCTGAAAAAGGGCGCCGTAGATATACTTTCAGCGCCCTATCCTGGTATAGGGCGTCTAAAGGTGCCAAAATTTTCAAAAATGCCACCGCCTTCACTTTTTACTCCCCTTTTTAAAAAAAGGACGCGAATTACAGTAGTAAAAAGTATATTCTGTAGTAGTGTTTACTATGTTTCTGGGCTCCATATTTTTGGGGTTCTTGCTTCTCACTTTGGTTTGATTATATTTTTGGGGTTGCAGCACTCTGGTTTGATTATATACAATCTTTGATTCCTCAAATTTACTCTCATTTAGACTGTGTGTTTGACAGAGTTGTATACCACAGACACGTATATTCATTTTTTATCAAATCATCATCAATATACACACTCAATCCTCTTTGCTTTTGTATTACTATATAAATAAAGTTGGTGCAATTGTTTTTCTTAATTGTGCTTTTACTGCTTAGATATAATTTTGTATTTTCTATCTTTTAGTTTTTAGCATCCCATATACACATAATCTTGGTTAATTATTAATGAGTAGCACCTAGCTATACATATTATCAAGATATATAGTATTTACTGTTACATATGTGTTTCTTATATTTTCCTTATTTTGAATGCTTTCAAGATCCATGAATAGCGACCAGGCAAGGTGCAACGCATGAGCTGGTGGATTCTAGTTAAATTAAAATATTAGGCTTAATGCAATGTTTGGTCCCACAAATTTACCTTCATTTTGTTTTTGTTCCCTTAGAGCCCGTTCAGAGTGGTTCTAATAAGGTTTTTGGTTTTTAGTTTTAAAATGTAAGTTTGAAAATAAAACGTGTTCATCTTAGATGGGATTGAGTTAGTTTTTAATACTATTTTAAAACAAATTTTATCTATATTTGAAAATCACCAAAAAAAAAGGTTTTAAGATTTGAAAACCACAAAAAAAAGTGTTGAGTGAGTTATTTTTTATATTACCGTAATATTTTATTATTATTTATTATATTTTTAAACTTTAGTTATTGTTAGTTTTTATATTTTTATAGTTATTTTATTTTTAATTATTTAATTTTTTTATTATATTTAATTTTTTTTATTTTTTTCATTATTTAATGGTAGAATAGTTGACTTAATCTACCTTAACTATTTCTAATTCACAACACTTTTTAAAATTAAAAATAAAAAACCTAAAAACAAAAACTAGTTTCAGTTTTTAAAAAATTTAAAACTTAAAACTCAAAATCATTCTAAATAGGGCCTTAACTTTGAAAACTAAAATGAGGGCAAAAGAAAAACCAAAAAACTATAAAGGATCAAAGATTGTATTAACCCAAAATATTAATTACAAAATGCATGCGGGCTTTAAATAAGAAGGATCAATAGATATATAAATATATATATGTGTGTGTATATATATATATATATGGAATGATGAAATTTGTTGTCTTGTGTGTGTTTTTGGGTTTGTGTAGGTAGAAGAAGCTCGAAGTGGAGATAAGATTCATGAGAGGAAAGGAGGAATGATGATTGAGACATCATTAGTTGAAGATAATAAAAGTGAAGGCAAAGTGATTATGAGAGAAAGCAAAAGCAGTAATAATACGCTTGATTTGATGGAAAGCAAGAAGACTGAACAGAGCAGAGATAGTGATCATAATGCAAAAGCAGCCACTTCATCTGCAGATACCATATCACTTATCAGAAAAGCTCGTGTATCAGTTCGAGCACGATCTGAGTCTCCAATGGTTAGTAATTACTCCGTCATGTTCTTAATATGTGATATTATCTTAATAATTTATGGATATTAAGAAAATTAATTAAAGTATGTTGAATTGTATACAAAGCCATTTTTAGTTTTTTATGCATTGTAATTATCCGTTGATGAAAAATCCCTTCAAATGTGCAGCTAATGTGAATGCATATGGATGGAATTATAAATTTGGGAGGTGGAGTGAAATGAAATTTATATCATATCTAGGACCAAATCAAACCTTCACGTAACTAATATTTAGGAAATGTTGTTGTAATTCATTAATCATGTACATTGTATTGGAATTATTTATCAAGCTTAATAATATTGAATACCAATTAGTCATTTAATTTTTACCTGAACTACTACCTTCGGCCAACAAATATAAGATCTAATTGATTGATTCAAATAATTAATGAAACTAAATAAATAACTTTAAAGTAATTATATTTACAATTTTTCTGATTTATAAACTGATATATAATGTAATAATAGTACACAAAAATATTTCAGAGAGATAATGTAATATATAGTATAATTAAATAATTTATTTAACTCCATTAATCTCCTCAAATTAATTAATTGGATTTTATATTAAGCACACAAGGTAGTATTAAGTTTAAAGCTCTTAACCCTCTTTACTTTCAAATATTTGTTACTGAATTCTCCTTGAATTGTCAAATTTTCACGGAATAAATTTTCCTATAGGTATGGAAAGAATAAGAGAGAAAGATTTGAGGATAAATTAATGCTTCATCTATTAATCTATAGACCAAGTCCAAACTTTTAACTTTTTGGCGTATCACATACTTGTTAATTATGAAATAATGGATAAATTAATGATGAGAGTGTCCATAAATAAAGGATAAATTTTAGGGTGGTTTTACTACTACATATGAATTAAAAAAGATAAATGAGATTAGTAATTTAGCCATACTTATTATTATATATATATCTCGATAATTTTTTTTCCCACTACTTCTGCAATGAAACTTAATTACATGATAAATTTTCATCATGTTTTTCTGAAACTGATAGATATCAGATGGATGTCAATGGAGAAAGTATGGGCAAAAGATGGCGAAAGGAAACCCTTGCCCAAGAGCTTATTACCGTTGCTCCATGGGAAATTCTTGTCCCGTACGAAAACAAGTATGTGCAATCCTTTTCTATGACAGCAAATTTAGTTTTATCTGTCCTGAAACTATGATAAGTTTAACTAAAATGTTTTAAATATAATATATATTGACTTTTTTTTGTCCATAATATATATGGAAGTTACTAATGGTGATTGTGTTGAATAGAATATATATGATGTGATATTCAAGCCTTATATATATATATATATATATATATATATATTTAAAAGGCCACATTAGGCAAAATTAGGCGAAATTTATTCCTATTTGGTGCACAGCTGGATAGTACTTAATGAAAAGAAGTCAATCCTTGATATTATTGAATTGTTATCACTACTACAAAAGGTACTTTTTACGTCCTATTTTTAACCCAATTGACGTCCTTTCTCGGGGGGCGTATATGTGAGGGGAGTAAAAAGTTATTGCCTACGGCGCCCTATATGATGAAAGGCGCCGTAAGATAGACCTACGGCGCCCTACATTTTAATATAGGGCACCGTATATTGCTACAACCTACGGCGCCCTATAATACTAGATAGGGCGCCATAGGTATATTTTTTTAAAAAAAACTTATGTGCAATTTTATTTAACCCCTTTACTACACCTGATTCAGTTTACAGTTCCATTTTATACACCAGATCAAGTCCAGACATAATAAACACATATCAGGGTTATAAGCAAAAGTCATTGTGGCAGAGAAACACAAAATTCATCAAGAGTTAGATGTATATATCTACCTAAGTCAAGTCCTTGTGGCAGCGAAACACAAAAGTCATTGTCATTTACTGAGCAAAGATCATTGTAGAGAAACACAATTCATTAATCTAATTAACCCTACAAAAGTCGATATGAAGAGTTAGAACTATATATTGACCTTGAAGAAATAAGGATTATTTACAAGTCAAGGAGACGTCTAGCCAACAAATCTCTAATCAAATCAATGTCACCAGCCAAGTAAGTTTCGTCATTATAAAAAATCTACAAATTTAAAAACAATTATTAGAACAATTCAAATTCATCAAACTAAACGATTAACTCATCAATATTTGATAGATTACGTATTACCTCTTCTAAATCTCTAGTCAATCCACTCTGAATGATACTATACATGTAACTGATGACATAATACCCGCACTCAGTCTTGCCTGATTGTCGAGCACTAAAGATAAAAAAACATATTGTTAAAACGTATAAATGGATAAAACAACTTTCAATGAAAGAACTTAAAATCAAAGTACTTACTTTTGGATAAGACCACTGTGTGGTTTTATTTCTACCTTCACGTTTACCGCCCATAATTCGGTATGTCTTAAGAGCGCTGCGATTGAATTGACAATAGTTACATATGAAAAAAAAACATATTTAAACATCTTTAAAAGAAATAATTTACAAATGAAAAAACTTACATATCAAAGACGTATTTATGCTCGCCCCTTGCCTTTCTGACAGACAACGGATCAAACCAGTACACAGTATTCACGAGGGGGCAAACAACACAAAGACTCCAATGATGACTACAACAACACATATAAATGAAAATGAGGTTAGTAAAACAAGTTAATTATTACCAATTAAGCTAAATGTGTTAAAAGGGTAACTATAATTCCATACCTTTCAATTATTGGCGCTAGGTAACATAGCTTTTGATTAACGTCTGCTCGTATTGTGCTCTCAACATATTGCACCCTATGTTCTAAAGAATTGTAACTCTTTGTTATATTCGCAGGACATAAAAATCCATACAAATCACCTCTAGAAAAGTCGACGCAAATATTGTGGAAGGTCCTATTAAAGAGTTAAATAATAAAGGAAATAGTGAATTATATAAAACCTAAAAAAATGACATTATCAATTGAAGATAGGAATATAAAAAACTTACAAGACTGCAAACTAAAGCCATGCTATCTCTAGGTCCTTCAACGATAAGAATTGTTTCACATCATCCTTGTCGATAATGAATTCATACGTTAGACCACGACCCACAATCCCATCAAGAATCTGCATGGTCACAGGTGTAAATTTTTCTCGTAGCTGCCGCAGCCGTGACAAGGATGGAAATTTTGCAGCTTCTTCTGGGTCCTAGTAAAGTAAAGAATACAGATTATAAATATAATGCCGAAGAAAAATTAAGTAAGATCATAAGGTGGCTACTACTTCATGAGGTGTTGTAGGTGTAGAAATGAGATTTTTCAGCCAAAGAATGAAACAATCCTTGGATTGACCTAAATGGAGCACCTCTCGATCAGGGATTGGGACGTCGGAGGCTACCTCACCATCTTCAATATGTGTCACCGAGACGTGAGACAAGCTATCTGGAATTGGCATACAATGGTACATAGTAGCTTGCCTGTAGAAATAAGCATTGGCAACAGCACGTATTGGCTCATCCAGGTAGAGCTCTCCAACTTCTTCTGCGAGGGAATTAGGAGAAGGGTCACCCAGTACTGTCTCAGGCGGATTATTGCTATCTTTGCTACTGGGAAATAAAGGGGAATCCATATTCTTCAGTTCGTCAATCAGCTTCCCCGATTTCAGGAAAACTATGAACTCAGCTCTCATCTGAGCTCTCATCTCAGCTCTCATATGAGTAAAAAGTTTTTTTTCGCTTTTTAACCAAACTTCAAATTCAATGTTGAACACTGCTTTGAACAATTATATATATATGTTGTGTGAATGCTAATGGCATGAAATACTCTAATATTAAGGCACGATTGAAGAATATTGCATCTCACGACAAAGCCATCTGCGCACACACACTATCCGTATATTAATCAGTTTCCAGATAAGCTTACCACTACTATAATTCCATAGCTATTTTCCGTCGCTAAAACGAGGGTAGCTAATATTGTCTGTCGCTAAATGAAAATTTTCTGAAGGAAACTAGCTATTTAGTGATGGATTTTTCCGTCGCTAAATGGCATTTTTCTAGTAGTGATACCTCAAGTGGCGACAAAGACGATGGGAGCAGCGACGAAGACAGATGAAGCATGGGTGAGGAAGACGTTGGCGGCCAAAGATGAAGCAGCAGGTAGCGGCGGCGGGCGAAGCAGCAGGTAGTGGCGGTGGGCCAACCAGCAGGCAGTGACGATGAACCGGCAGCGACGAATCGTCGGACGAAGCACGGACCAGCGGCGACGAACCAGCATTGGCCGAAAATGAACCGGCTGTGGGCAAAGACCGTGGGAGTAAAGACGATGGGCGGAAGGGAGAGGGGGTTGGGTGGCGACAACAGGGACAGGGGTCGCGCCACGCATAGGGGTTTCAAGGGGGAAGGGAGAGGGGGTCGGGTGGTTTGGAGAGGTTTGGAGGCTTTGGAGGTACGTGGCGAACATGCAGAGTATAAAGAGAATGAAATTGCTGCTGATGGAGACACGATGGGGGGAAATAAAGAAATTTGGGCCACTTTAGGTGCCCTATATTATATATAAGGCGCCTAAAGCACCCTTTAGGCGCCCTATATCCGGATAGGGCGCCTAAAGGGTACTTTAAGCGCCCAATATCTGGAAAAGGGCGCCTAAAGTGGCGTCCTTAGGCACCCTATGGTGCCCTATTCCGTATATAGGGCGCCTAAAGGGGCGCCCTATATACAGAATGGTGCCCCTTTAGGCACCCTATATAAGGAATAGGGCGCCACTTTAGGTGCCCTTTCCAGATATAGGGCGTCCAAATTTTTCCTATAATTTTAAAAATGCCACCGTCTTCACTTTTTACTCCCTTTTTAAAAAAAGGACGCGAATTTCAGTAGTAAAAAGTATACTCTGTAGTAGTGTATACTAAATGGTCGTCTACTCCGTTGTTATTTCAAGAATAATTTGTACATGCTAGAGATAACATTTAATAACAATTGAAAACTTCAATTCAACTTGAAATATGATATTAGTTTAATTTAAATTGAAAATTATTATGAGGTCCAAGAGGAGAATGTAATTATAAAAAAAAAAATCTCAACAGTACAAGTGAGCAGACATGACTATCTGTAGTAACCTGTACCAAGATTTAGCAGTATGTTACTCATTTGTTGATCTGATGCATGCATTTAGATAATTACATTCTTTTCTTAAAATCTCATAGTGATTTTTCCGAATTTAAATGCCTATCAGGTGTCTCCAAGAGAAATGAATTCCGTTTTTCTTCTATTTGTTCATATAATTTCTGTAATGTTACTATAATATAATATCATTTCATAACTCATGGTTTTTTAAGTATAGATCTTAGAGTTATTTTTTTATATACATTAAAATATCAGAGATAACATGGAGATCAAAATGATTTTAATATCATGCCAAGGGTACGTCACTCCAAATCAGAATTTCAGTATAATAATTTTATTATAATCTTCAACGCATAACAGTTTTCATTGGATTGAATCCTATATGTATTTATGTCTAAACAAATGTGATTGGGGCTTATGACTCATCATGCTCTCTAAATCATGCAATTCGATTTATCAATGCCTAGAAAATTCAAGAACTTGTACTATACTTGCCTATATTTTATGAAACTACATATTCTCTGATTTTCAGGAATAATAGTACTTCATCCTCTCATAACCGTAGGATGTAAATAACTAACAAAATGTGTTGATTTCTTTGAGGGTTAATACAATGTTTGATTCTTATAATAATAATTTTGATTCCTATAGTTTTAAATCCTATATATGGGTTAAGGGGCAAATTTACCCTGAAATAAATCTACGGAGTTGCATTGGGTGTCCCGAAGTTTTTAAGGCTCAATGTTGCCCTTAAGTGAGGAAAATGGTACAATGCCACCATAAACCTTATAGATACAAACAGTCAACTAAATGTTTGTTTAGTCAATTAAAATTATTTAATGATAAAATTTAATGCTTTTAACGGACATGAAAATATCGCACCTTTTTTTACACTTTTGGGGTAACATTGCTTCTCAAAAAACTTTCTTACATCCAGTGCAACTCTGTGAATTATAATTCAGGGGCAAATTTGCTCATTAACCCTCCTATATATGGTCGCTCATGTTTTCTTTTCATTTAAAATGTTAGTCTCTATTTTTTTAAAAGAAGTCTAGACAATTTTACACCCTTAGTGATCAAAGCCTATATGATTTGAAAGAATATTAATCAAAATCAAAACGAAGATAAACTATAAAAATCAAACATTTTATTAACACTTTTTTTAAAAAAATCAAATCTAATAATTTATATTGAAATTAACACGTTGAAGAAAACCTTTTTTAATATGTGCAATCCAAATGTATAATTTGGAAAAAATTATAAATTTGGGAGATAAATAAGTATATTAAGATTTTATATCTAGAATTAAAATAAATCCCACAACTTCATTTTATTGGGCATAGAGTTATACAAAAATATATGTTTGTGAATAAGACTCATGTTATCTTCATACTTGAAATATATCCTCTTCTCTTTACAACAGGTACAAAGGTGTGCCGAAGATAGAAGCATTCTCATAACTACGTACGAAGGACAACACAATCATCCACTTCCTCCAGCTGCGAAAGCTATGGCTTCAACGACATCTTCAGCTGCTTCAATGCTTCTTTCAGGACCAATTCAAAGTTCAGACCATCATCCTCATCCTCATCACAATAACCTCATAAGCCCTAATGTTCTAGAAAGTGCTTCAATGCTTGCTTGCTCACACAACATGGCTACTCTCACAGCCTCAGCTCCATTCCCCACTATAACTTTGGACCTCACTCATCATCAAGCCGTGCCTCCGTCCCCGGCTCCTCCTACGCCGAAGATTTTAGGTCTGGCTCTGAGTGATCAACACTTGAGGGTTTCTCAGGGGACGACGTCATTCACTGCTGATACGATGAATGCAGCGACAGCGGCCATTACTGCGGATCCCAATTTCACTGCAGCTCTTGTGGCTGCCATTACTTCAATCATTGGAATTTCCCATTCCAACGGTGATAATGGTTCTGATATTAATGCAAGTGGAAAACCCTAGAAATGGTGAAACTCAATAGTTATTATTATCGGTTTTGTTGCTTTGGGTGGAAATTTTGATCTCTAGTTTTCATTACATTACTTCTTACATAAAACCATTGTTAAGCAGTTTAATTTAATTTAATTGCTATATTTCTGTCAGAATCAGTTAATTTCGTGTAAAGGTGTATCTTGATGGACCAATCTTTGACTGTTTGGCCAATAAATTCTTTTTCTTAATTGAGAGGTTGTAAGTTCAATCTCACTTGCTTCATACGAATCCTTTTTTTTAAGAAAAAAAATGTTGGCTATTTGAACTAAGTTCCATGATGAGGTTGGTTGTTTAAAATTTGGAAACGGGATATATAGAAAAATACGTACAAATTCGTGATAAATAATAAGGCACGTGATTTAAATGGACTTAATTAGAAAACTTACTTAGAGATCGAATTTATTAAAATTTGTAGTATAATTGTGTGGTATCTGAGTTATATTCACTGCTTAATTTATTGGATGCATCTGGGTTTTGACAGATGTAAAACAAATCTCAGTAAGAATGATATGAAATGATGATGCTCTATAACATTGAACTTGTTTGATATTACTCACCTTACTTAGGATCTAACTGCAATTCTTCCTAAATTATAATAACAGGGACACAACTATTTTTTTCCCTCTTTTTTAGCTTAAGCAATGTAAGGGAGGCCATTTTTGCATGGATAATAAGTTTTGTTCAACGTAGGCAACGTTTCTTATTAGATAATTATTCATCTCAATTACTTAAGATATAATTTCAAATTATTTAAATATAGTTTTTTACTTGCTTTATTTTCACTATATATCTCCAAAGGGGTTTGATGACTTTTTAGTGTTGAATCCCACCATTGATATAATTTAACACCCTAAAGTTGAATTGTGCCGCCCTTGGTTTGGGTGCTAGCTCCCTATGCTTATGCATTTTTATCCTTCTATGCTTAAAATTTGAAAAATGGCTCTTTCCTACCCCAACTTGGGGTAATAATGAGGAGCATTCTTATTTAACAAAGATGAGTATGATCGCTTGAGGCGGTTTTGGTTAAAAAGAAAACGAAACTGAAGCCCGAGGTACTAATCGATAAATTAGAGTTACTAGTGTATATTAAGGATCGAGATTGCTAATTGGAAGATGAAGAAACTCATAGTTGATGATTATTAGAAGGGGAAATTCATGGAGCTTAATGAACAAATTCTGTTTGTACAATTTTTCATTTTGAATGAGTGAACGAACGATGCATATATCAAGATAAATGAAGGTAAAGGCTTCTCTATTAAGCATGCGCTCCACACTTAATAGAGAACACACAAACTCTAAACACAATGATAAAGCATATTTTATTCACATGTTCTTGGATGCAAGTGTTCTATTTTGAACAATGGAATATAAAATACCGAAACACATGGATAACGTCTTAGGACAAGTGTATACTGACTCGTTAGGCGGATACCGAACTATGTATTCGGCTTATTCAGTTTGACAAAATGAGAGTACAAAGAAGTCTTTATCTGTCAAATCACAAACTAAGAGATAACTCTCATTTATCAAACTAATAAAGGGAAACTTTGCTCATCCCAATTAGTTTGTGGTTATCCATATAAAGGCTTCTTTGTACTTTCATTTATCAAATTGAATAAGTCAAATATTATTCCCTTCAATTTCTGACATGGCATCAAAACAAATGAAGAAAAGCAGAAGAAAGGAGATCATGAGGAAGAAATAAAATAAGATAATGAGTAAGCCACAGTCCCTAGTCTTCTCTTCTTCCTTTTTTTTTGCCAAACCAAGCACATCATATTGAAAAAAAACCGAAATACAAAGTCTAATAAATACCAATACAAACAACCAAAGCTAAAGGAAACAAACTAGACATAGTACAGACAAACATAAGAAAACAGTACATGAAAACATAAGAAAGACACAACAATAAAATCATAACAATGAAACAGGAACATACTTTAGAACCAACAACGAAGAAGGCCTTTGTCTGCAAAGGAGCTCGAAGAACCTGAAACAGGTAAGAGCAATCCAACGAAGCTTTGATCAACCAACCAGTTGCCAAATATGCTTCAAAGGGAATCCATACAAAGAGATGGTTCCTGACGAAATTCCTTGAAAAGAGAAACTCAAGGACAACAGTGATCATAGCAATGGACAACAAGGCGCTCATATAAAAGATGGTAGGATCACCACTCCAGCCCAGAGATGAACAATGATTCCACACACGCTGAACAGGCAATGCCAGAATAAGAGCAGTGTAACCAATTACACTGAACAGGCACATGTTAAGCCCACGATGAACATCATGTATAGCCTCACTGAACAGACCCAAGATATATAGTGATTCTACTCTTACAATCAAACAGCCTAACCTGTGAATTACTAACCACAAACACATCGGCCAGCAACTAAGAGGCAGAAACCTCAAACCAACCCGAACTCTTCTTACCAAAAAATTCAGCAGCCATAATTATAGCCTTTAACGCTTCCATTTCTTTCCTTTTCACCCTAACCCCGCTCCACACCAAAACAGCCAGACTAGAGACCCTAGTCTTCTCTTATGTTGTTATCATCCACATGTTAGGAATATAGCTAATCTGCTCACATATAAGAAAAGGTCTTAAGTCCAATTTATTATAAGATACTAGAACTTTTAGCAGATGAGATATTTCCATTTCCATTCTTATCTCCTTTTGTACTATTTTTCATCTTGTGCGTACAGGTACACGTGTATCTTTCCACATGTATTGGCACCATATATATGTACAGTGACAACAATAATGAATAAGCGAAAACATTTGCATCATTGGTTTTTTGTCCATTTGCCATTTATTCTTCTCCCCAACCTCTTATTCTACCCTACCAACAATTTAAACTAAAGGCTCATTAACAAATCAGGTTTATGTGGTCTTAATGTTATAAAAATTTCAAAGAGAAATTCCTTATCAATATATCATAAATCGACCATCCTCGAAGCTTCCTCCTCATCGGCTTAAACAATGGCTCTTGACTCTATGCACTGTTCCTTAGCCATTTCCCACTTTTATTGGGCTCCGTGCAAGCCATTATCATTTTCTTTTCGGTTCTTGCCTCTTTAGCCATTTCCTGCTCCACTCTTCCTTATCCATTGTACTGTTCTTTATTATATTAAATATGTACCGATGCATTTATCATTTCCTGCTTCCTTAGCCATTATCATTTCCTTGTCAGTTCTTGCCTCTTTAGCCATTTCCTACTCCACTGTTCCTTACTCATTGTACTGTTCTTCATTATATTAAATATGTACCGATGCGTTTATCATTTCCTGCTTCCTTAGCCATTATCATTTCTTAACCACTCCCAATTAACCCCTCCCAATCATTTCTTAGCCATTATCAGTCCATCCCTTGTCAGTTCTTAACCACTCCCAATTAAATATTTCCTTCTTCTCTCCAAAAATGGCAATAAATAATAACTCTGTGTCTTAAATGGTGGTTTGATCACTCTGAAGCTTCTTTGCAATTATTATTATACATTTAGTTCGCAATTTATTTAACAGTACCCTATGTGTTTGAAGGTACAGGTCAGCAGAGGAGAGCATGCTAAAGGTGATGAAAGCTAAAGCATCAGTTTTTTAAAAACCAATATTGAGAGTAGCCTTGAGATCGGAGGCTCGAAAGCTGATAGGTGATCCAGGTTTGCTAGATCATTTGCTGAAGCACATAGCCAGAAAGGTCGCTCCCGGCGGAACTGAGAGATTCTGACGACAGCACAATGCTGCGGGAGCGATGGAATATTGGTTGGAGAGGCACGATCTGGTTAAAATCAGGCCGGAATCAGGGGTTCAAGATCCCTATTGGACTCCAGCCCCCGATGGAAAACTGGGGACAACCCTTCCCGGGATCCTGTTTGGAGATAGATAACTTCGAGAGCTAAAGAAAGAAATGTATAAAATAAAACGGTAAGCCCTATCTCTAAGCATCATCTGATCATTCCATGTTGGTAGTAATGTGAGTATGACGCAGTGTTTCTTCTGCCATGAAGAGATAGTTAAGATTCAACTTTATTCTGAGATAATACATGCATATTAATATGCCACCTCCTGATGCATTGTTATAGCAGTGTGTTTAGCCATTTTGGTTATTTCTCAACCTCAAATATCAACAGCTTCACCTAATGTAATACCACCCCCTCTGTTTTTTTGAATCATATAAAGCCAATATTTGATGTTCCGTTCAGATTAAATATCCACCCCTGTTTTTTTTTAAAAACAGTTACAAAGCTTTATACTTGCGATGTTCATGCCTGTATGAACCATTTATTCCATTAAATTATTACTACATGTTCATGCCTGTATGGTTCCTTGCTACACGTTTTCCCACTGAACTCTTTGAACCTCTTTTTTTTGCCCATATAGATATGACCCTTCCATATTAGTAACCATACCTTTTACTGTGCCTTTTCCTATGGGTTTTTGGAAAACCACGTCTATTGCATGTTTCAAAAAATATTTGCCTCATTCCCATGAATTATGGTTAAGCATCCCTGTTACTTTAATGATTCCTTCTTCATATGAATCCGTGCCGCCTCTTCATTTCCCCATTTCAAACCTTTTACCTTACCTCCAAGTACATTGACTAAATAATATGCACTCTTATATCAGTACCTATACCTAATGTGATATGAAAATCTTTCACCTTTCTTCCACTTCACATGATGTGAGACCTGTCCTATACCTAGATGGCAATTTGACCACTTCAAATCAGCCATGTTCCTTCAACTCAACTATGGCAGTTTGACCACTGCCAAGTGAACTTCCCGCCAAGGGAAGGAGGCATGATCATGTACATGGGAATTTGGTGTATCATCAATTTGGTCATGATAGTGCTGTATAGAACTTAGCATGATGGGTATGGCCAGGGTTTTGATATGTTTATTTCTCTTATTTAAATGGGGATTTGGTCTGTCACCTTTTCTCTTATGTATTGTCTTCATTCCTTATTGCTTTCTTGCGTGAAGTGTCATCCCTCACTTAGGTAGTTCACTCTCTATCTTTTCTCTCCCGTACTGTCTTTCTTTCCTGCCATACCGTCCTTCATACTTCACGCAAGAATATGTCCCACCTTCTTTATAGATGTGTATAAGTCCCACCTTCTTTATAAATAACACTTCCCTCTTGGACCGTTTTCATCTTCTGTTTACTCCCAAACCTATCTGTACTTCATTATCTATCTTCTTCAACCTATATTCCACATCTCAACCATGCCTCCCTCTATGCTTAAGGACTTGCATGATCGCTCTGATATGTGGACTATCATTGTTAGAGTGTTAAGGAAATGGAACATCAACCAAAAGGCTCTGCCTACCGAGGTTTTTTGTGTTTGTTTGCTGCTTGTGGATGCTGAGGTATTTTTAAGTGGCTATCACACAAGTAAATGCTATTGCTTCATGATGTTAGTGTTCATTTTATTGCCCTACTCATGCTTTCTGATTTCTTTATTTCAAGGGAAACAAGATCCAAGCAAGTATCCTTACCAAGCCTTTGCAGGAAAAGTTTTGCCCTTCTATACACGAAGGACAAACTTATCAGATCTCAAACTTTGTTGTCTCCGCAAATACCTACAAATACAGATCTACTACACATCCTTTTAAGCTAAACTTTACACGTTACACCTCCATCATAGAGGTTGACTCTCCTATACCAATGTATTCATATTCCTTTAAAGCATTATCTGAAATCATCAGCCTTCAGCATAATGAACACATTGAACATCTATTTGGTACTGATACCTATTATCTTCTACTCCTCTATATTTTAAATTACTAACCTCAATGTTCATACGATTAAGTCTCCTTGCTTATAATGTCATAAAATACTGCAACTCCAAAGTTAACTATTGTGACCAACAAACATGCTCCATGCAGATGTGATTGCTTTCGTTAGCAATATGGGTACTTTGAAAGAGGATCTCAAGGACAATGATACAAAGTACCGACTGAGGATGGTTTTACAGGATCTTGAGTATGCCATTACTCCTTTATATGCTTCTTAGTTTATCCATGTCATTTACAACCCATAACTATGTTTATTCCTTGCATTTAGTCAAAATGATATTGAGTGTCTGCTATGGGATACTTGTGCGTCTGATGCGTACTTGGCATATCTGGAAAATAATGACACTCCTGTGGTTGCTCTCCTACATCTAGCCAGACTTGGTTGGAGGCATGAGGGTCATCTCTGCATAACCACAACAAACTTTCCATTTCTCAGATCCATGAACAACAGCCTATATGTTTTTTGTATCACCTACTAAAACTAATATTGACATACTTATAAAATTGTATGTTATTTCCTATTCTAGGGAAGCGTGTTTGTTATCAACTGTCAGATTCAGAAGTTTGAGACTAAAACCGGTTGGATTTATGACGGTTGCTCTAAGTGCACATCAAAACCAAAGCCTCAAGATGCAACTGATCCTGACAGTCCGCTTATTTGTCCACGTTGCAAGACTGAAAGTTGTTCACTTGAGCCTATGTATGTACAACTATACCTATTTTATATTACAATTTCTAGCAACCTTTGGCCATTGTTACTTATGCACCATTTTTACTACAATAGGATGAAACTCCATTACTTGGTTAAAGATGATACAGGTTCCTACTCTATAATTTTTTGGGATAAGCTTGCAGTACAATTATTGAATAAGACGGCTTTGCAATTGAAGCTCAGCCTACCAGAAGTAATACTTTTCACTTGCCTTTGTACACCTTCATTTTCATAGGTTCACTAATTTGACATATTATTTAGGATGAACGCAACACCAGCTTCCCAAAGGCCCTAGAAGATCCTATGGGTAGGAAAGTGTTACTCAAACTCAAAGTTAATGAATTTAATAGGAAGTTCCCAGGCTCCAGCATAAGTGTGAATGCCTTTTTCTTTTGTGAAGACCTACTTAATGAGTTTAACCAGGCATCTGTTGAGGTATTAGTTCCTTCCAGTGTTGCCATTAAACTGCATCCATGTTCATTGATTTGCAATTTCTATAAACGTTTTTTTATATTCCATTGTTCTGTGGCTTTAATTTTCAAGGCAGCTGATGCATACAGTCAGGAACCAAAGCCTACCAACGGATGCCACTTATGCTGCTGTTACACAGGAGCATGACATTACTGATGCTGTCAACCAGGTTAATGATGATGAAGCTTTACCAATTGTTGATCTCAGTAATCATTCACCCCAACAGCCTACCAAAGCCAAAAGAACGCAGCATTTCAAACGAAGTGCCAGCAAAGTAGGAACCTCATCTTCCTTGCAAGCAGAATCGCAACTATCCATAGAGACAAAGCTCCTAAAAACTATAAAGCAAGAAAAATAGGTTCTTGTCAGATTATGTCTTCTTTTAGCCATTCTGGCTCTTTTGGTATGAAGACATTTCAGGATGCAATGTTGTCTTACTATCAACCTGCTGGTGTTCCTTTTTTTTGTGGTCATTTTGTGGCTCAACTAAATGCACCGCCTGTCTTTGATGTTTATTCAAGTTTAAATCAGTTATCTTGGTTGGTTGGTTTGTAAACATGACTTTATCTATGGTGCAAGTTGCCTTTTGATGCTCCTTAACTTCCATCTCATCTTATATGATGTATCACTTTAATCATATTCCAATTAATCTTACAACAACTATTATTTATATCCCAACAATCTTATAATTTATTATAATGTATCAGTCCAGTTACTCTAATGATCAGAGCAAACAATAAGTTGTAACTTACCATTTGATACAGGGTTTGAATGATTTTATCCCTTTCAACAAATTGAGCATCATATGGCATAATAGACATTTAGTGAAAAATAATGATAATTGACTAAAATAAAGAACAAAAAATTGCCATAGTCTGTACAGCTAAGTTAGTGCAAGAATCAATGAAATGCACCTTTCACTTATTCATAGTAAATATTTGCTCCAGCTTTTACATGTGTCCCTTTCAATATGGGAAACAATAATGATTTTATAATTAAACACAATACATAATAACTATAAATACTTGACAATTACCTACACAAAGTTATTGGGCAGATCATGTGATAAGATTTCTAACACTAATATATTCCTCTGACAAACAGTAAGCATTGGCTCAAAAAGAACACAACTTCGGTTCACCTTCAGTTTTTGCTACTCAATGTTGCACTTTTAGATATTTAGAGAATTTAAAAATACAATTTGATGGTATTGATATGGTATGTCCTTAAAAAACTTTTCTTCTGCTTCTCTGACTTAGTAGGTATTGATATGGAGTTCCAACTTTAGCCCTCTGACTTAGTAGGTATTGACTATTGCCATGTTTGGACAAAGTTTGCCTTTTTATTGACTTGGAATTGGAATGCTTTAGTTGTTGAATAGTTTAGTTACAGCAAAATGAAGCCCTTGATATTGGCTGCTGATTTGACGTTATCAAGGCTGTGATGAAAAAAATTACATATTTATAAGTATTTGTGGTTGGTGTAGTTGGTGGCAGCCACACTGTTCATCTCTTTCGTTTATGCCTTTGTATGGTCATATATCCATGTTTTTTTCCACATATTTCGTCACATTATACTTGAGCCACTGAGATGGACTATAATTTTGCAGCTTTGAGTTTCGGCTGAGGGTGTGTTTGCAGCAGATGGCTACCTAACTGTGACTTCTCGCATCAGGAATGTGAACAGCAATCCTTTCAGTTTCTCCTTTGCGTATCACACATACTTCTCTATCTCTGATATCAGGTCTGCATCATGCAATCTTCTACTTTCATTTGAACAAGATCATGTCCAAGTAATAATTAAAAATTGGTTCTATTCACCTTCAGATTTAGAAGTGCATGACCATCGAGATTTTCTTCAGTCTGTAACAACATCGAGATTTTACAGTAACTTTAAGAATGAGAAATTCAGTTATTAATTAGAAGATACAGAACAACTTTTAGTTCAAAAATTTTTACCTTGGTATGGTAGTTCCAAATGGAAATGGTTCCTGAATACAGACCCACTAGAATCCTGCACAAGAAAATTTACCATTTATAAACACTTGGTTAAGAATCTTGCTCTCTGGGACATATTTTTCTCTATTCTGAAACATTTGAATTCATATTCTAGATTCTTATTATTGGTGTAGAATATATTTAGAAGATATAGGTGAATTGGATGTGCTATCTGTGACACTCCTTAACTTAACCTTTATCTTCACTAAAAAGTGATTTGGAATCAAAAGGAAGCCTCATTATGATCAAAGGGTCCAAAAGTTTCAATTTAAAAACTTCCAAGCTTTTGAAAGTTACTATTCACTGGTTTTGGGACCAATTTTGAAAATTCATAACTAATTCTAGAAAAATCGAAATTGAGTGCTTCCAATTTCTATTTGAAGCTTGTAAGTTCCTTTATAAGGTAAAAATACTCACTGAGTCACTTACTTTCCCAAATGATACAGTTTGAAAATGTACTGTTCATTTGGTCATTTTTCTATTTTCCCAGGTTTTTCAGTGATTTTCTTCAAACTTTGAAACTTAATAACTTTCTGTAGAAAACTCCAATTCCAGTGTTCTTTGGCTTGTTTTGAATATTTCAATATGAAATATTTTTCTGTAAAATTTCATTCCATTTGGAGTTCATTTGCTCTGTTTCTCATTAGCCCAAAGTTAGGGGTTTGGTTAACTTCAACATTTAACCAAACTTTTCAATTCTAAACTTTACCATTTGAAACCCTAACTTCTAATCCTTTCTTAACCATGTTTAATCATGTAATTAGGGATCATTATCCATCCCATATTAGCCAA
>JANTPZ010147598.1:1919-23936 GCA_025593235.1 Vachellia pachyceras
GGGTTTCTAAGGTTCTTAAAGTTCAAGAGTTGGTTCCAGGGAGTTTTACTTTGGTTTTTGTTTTGGAAATTGCTTGTAATTAATGGCCATGATGTTTTAGATTATGTAGGCAAGTGTTGGGTGCAAGAGGATAAATTTCTAAGAGGTCAAGAAAGCTTACAATTTAAGGGGAAAGTTAAAGAGTAAAGGTAGCAAGACCTTCTAACTTATCTATATGTTGTGAAATTGTATTGAAATTGTGCATGACTTATTTTATGAGAATGAAAGTGTGAATATGTGCTTGATGTGCTATGGCCATATGCATATACATGTCTCATGTGCACATTCATTCCATTATGCATTCACACTTATTATTAAACATGTCATGCATTTTATGAAAGCTTGTTAGAAAGTTTTGCTATTGGGATTTCTTTGAAATCTCACTCTCCCCCACTAACTATTTTTAGGTGGAAGCACATCAAAGGGTAAGGAGCAAGTACTTAATGCTTGAAGCAAAGCTTGATGTGCATTAATGTGGATTGTGTTGTAGACTATATGTTGTTATGTTTTATAATTGTAATGTGACATGTAATGTAACTTGGGAATGTATCATGGACCTATGATAATAGTGTATGCTTGAAGAATGCCTAATTACATAGGTTAATATGGTTGAGAAAGGTTTAGAAATCAAAATGGTAGTTTATGAAGTTAAGTAGGGTAGAAATTTGGCAAAGTGCTGGAGTAAAGTTGGTCATTTCCCCTAATTTGCCCTAACGGGAAACAGTGTAAATGAACTTCAAATGAGCTGAAATTTTGTGGAAAACTAGTTCACATTACAAGGTTTAAAACAATACAAATATCACTGCAATTGGAGTTTTTTACAGAAAGTTATGACTGTCCAAAGTTGGCGAAAAATCACAGAAAATCCTGGGAAAATGAAAAATTACCATATGAACAGTACATTTTCACGAATGAATCTGTACCAAATGGACAAGTTTCTGTACAAATAAGTATGTTTCCCTCATAAAATAATTTGTAAGCTTCAAATAGAAGTTGGAACCACTCAATTTCGATTTTTCTAGAATTAGTTATGAATTTTCAAAGTTGGCCCTAAAAACTGTGAATAGTAACTTTCTTAAAAATGAAAGTTTTCATTTTGGTCCCTTTTGACAATGTGAGTTATTTGAGGCCATAAATTGGTTCTAAATTATTATAATGGAAGCTAAGAGGGATAAATAAGAGGTGTTACAACTTGTCATGTATAGGTTTAACATTACATAACTACATAGCTTGTTTAAACATAAGTTCCAATCATATTTCATAACTCAACAAGCAAAAAACATATCATTATGTTATCTTCAATCATCATTCAGCTTGCCTCTTATCCTTGCTTGAGCTTCCACCTAAAATGGTTAGTTGGGGGAGAATGAGATTTTTGAAAATCCCAATAGCAAACCTATCTAACACACACTTATAAAATGCATGACAACTTCTAAACATAAGTGTGAATTCATTCTAGTATAAAATGTGCAACATGTCACAATTGAATGCATATGGCCATAGAATACAAAGACGCATATTCACACTTTCATAGTCACCACTTTTCAATACAAGTCATGCATAGTTCATAAAATATGTTCACAACAACTTTTAAGTGTTAGAAGTTTTGCTACCTTGTTCTCTTAATTCCCCTTTGAACTTGAGCTCTCTTGACTAGCTTTCCAAATGAGCTCTTTAATATTTCAACTTCCTAAACATCATATAAGAACATAATCATCATTTCTAAGTCATTACCAAGCCAAGAGGATTATGAAAACTTGACAAAACTCTCTCTTGACTTTTATGAATTCTAGGGTTTGTAAACTTGTTCTTATGATTTCCAATGCTTCCAAAATTCCTTTCTCACTTCCACCCCACACAATTTTTCATTCTAAAGCTAATGGAAGCATCAAAATCATGAAAAACTCACTCCTCCTACTGATTTCATACTGACCGAAAATCTGGATAAATAAGGAGAAAGTGATTTTTCAAGCTTCTATCATATATAACAACATATTCTTGATCCCAAAACACCTCTCATGTATTAAATTTCCATATATGAGGTATGGTTGTAGCCATACAAGATGTATTCTTAATTGTGAATGTGCATGGTTGTCGCTATGCAATGTTGCCTTAACCTTGTGCAAATGTGATAGAATGAGTAAGGTTTTGGTAAAAAAATTCATGGCATGATATATTGCATTTAAATAATCATTCATGCTAATTAGGTAAAATTGCTAATGGGATTTCTTCTAAATCTCATTCATTCCAATGACTAACCATAGGCACAAGCTCAAGGAACAAGGGAAAAGAAGTGCAAGAGTAAGGTGGGCTTCCATGATGAAAAGAATTTGTACTTGTGTAAATATTGTTTTGTGCATGAGTACTTGTGTTTAAATGTATGAAATTATGATACTCTTTGGTATTTTCATATTAAGTGCTATATATATGAGTTATGTATGCTAGTCAAATGGTTTATGAAGTGAAATGCATGAGAAAGGAGATGGAGCATGCAAAATGGTTGAAAAAGGGGTCTAAAGCCCTTAAAGGTGACAAAATAGGATAATTTGAACAAATGAAGTCCAATGGCCATGAAGTTTTGCATACAAATAGCTTATGTTATAAGCTTTCTATAGAGTCCTAATTTATTCAATTTAGACTTGTATGTAAAACATTATGAATTTTTAAAGTTCAGTTTGAAAACTAGAAAATTTGACAGCATAGAGTTCACCCCGACGAAAGTGGTCAGAGAGGGAATTTGCTGCATTCTAGAGGAGTTCTCCATAGCAAACTACATCCAAGAGAAGTTATCATCTGGTCAAAAAAGTTGGTCACGACAAAATCCAGTTTTAGGGGATCAAATGAACAGTGTAATTCCACATGTTTTGAGGAAATGCTTGAAATTTAAATTGCTCAAATGAGTATTTTTCCTTCTTAAAGAATGTAATAAGATTTAATTAGGGGCTTAAACCACTTAATTGGGAATTTTTTGGAATTAGTTACGAAATCTTAAAGTGATCAAAATTTTCAAGCTACTAAGTGAATAGTGACTATTTTGAGAATTTTTCCAGGTTACTTGATTTATTAATTCTCACCCATTTAATGATATCAAGTAGTTAGGTTAAGGTCTCTAATAGATAATAAAGCTATAGAGAAGAAGTGTTACATACACATATCAACATACCATTGGCATTAACACTAGACCAACATAATCCTTAACGTCTCATAACAATTAATATCCTTAACTTCCCATTGGGCTATTAGTGATTTCAATCCTTCCAAAATTGTGTTCTTGTTTCTACCCAACAAAATTTTTCCTTCTAAATCTAATGGAAGCATCAAAACATTCAAAATCACACTCCTTCCCTTTTGAATGTCAGCTGGATGAAAATTACCAAAAATTGGTGAAAATTGAATTTCACAAGATCTATTGGCACTTACATGCATAATTCCACTTCTACACCATTTCCCAATCATTTAACAACATTAAGACATACATCCGCATGCCACCTCAAAACCGTACAGCAACCAGTGATAGGGTAGAATGTCAAAATCTCATAACAATCCAAAACAACTCAAACTAAATACCAATATGCGGTAAAACATGCATTGGACTTATTTAAACCACTTACTATTAAAGATTCTTGCCCCTCTTCATTTTCTCCCTCAAGCCTTATTTCAAGACCACTCTTGAAATTCTTGCATCGCAAGCTTAGGGAGAAAACTAAACTGATTAAAGAGAAGAATAAGGCTCAAGGATGAAATCCCATGGAAGAATCAAGCTTAAAACCACTTTTACCTTTAGATTTTGGTTGAATATTTACTCTTCTTGCTTGCCTTATGCTCCCACACCTTATTTCTCTTTCTCTCCTGGTTGAACATGATAAATGGGCAGAAATAAGCCTTAGAAGACCTAAAGAAATCTCCACAATTTGAGTTTAAGTGAGTGGTGGGGTCCTCTATACCGCCAGAGTCACTTTGCACTGATTAAAACCTATTACTCTTATCATTATTCACTCTTATTCTCAACTTTTAATAATAGCATGCCAAGTGGATCATTTCAATTCCCACACTCCACTTTTAACCAAAGAAGGTTTTGCATTAACTGATTTTTGTCTACCAGAAATGCTTTTCAGGAATTCCTTGATCACAAGGCCAGTGCAAGGTCTTTAAAAATTTCCAATATTTAATAGCTCATTACAATATTTTTATTTCCTAAAACTCAATCCGAAAATGCCCTTATTAAATTTTCTTTTGAAAATCTAAATTCACCGATATTCAAATTTCATACTTATTGTTTTGGCAGACTTTTTCTGACTTTCTGCTGAAAACAATTTTATAAAATAAGATATTTCATGAGTTATTTTCATCCACCTTAAGAGTATATTTATGAGGTCTTTGGACATTAAATAGCCAAAATATTAATTACTGAAAAATTTCTCGTGAAGGGTATTTTTGTCTATTTAACCTTAATTGAGGCTCCATTACTGATTAGTGGATTCATCTCTATCTTTCTATGATGGGGTCATTTTCCCATATTTTGGTCAAAATTACCAAAATGCTTTTGACTTTTCCCGAAATGCCCATTTTGCCCTTACATTTTCTATACTTGCAAAATGGCACTCTTAACATCTCTTACACTTCTATTCACTCTTCGAACTCTTATATACTCTGTAGCCCTTCATTTAGCCCTTATTCTCAATTATAAAAAGTTGAGAATGCTACACCAAACATGTGAATTGGAAGTACTCCTTAATTGGGAGATCCATTAATTCGATAAAAATAATATTGTATTACTCACAAAATTACTAGCAAAATGATTTACAAACAGAATTCATTCTATCACAAATTAATGATCAAGTTTTGGTTTCGATGGTAATTAGCAATAAAACAAGAAGATTTTGCGACTAATTTCATCGCTAAAATATTCCTTGGCTAATTCCATCTCCAAAATATATGAAGAAAGAGGGGTCCAAAACCCCTAAAAGTGACAAAATAGGATAATTTAAGCAAATGAAGTCCAATGGTCATAAAATTTTTCATGCAAGTAGCTCTTGTTATAAGCTTTCTAAAGAGACCTAGTTTTCATAATTTGGACTTGTGTGCAAAACGTTATACATTTTCTAAATTTAGTTGGCAAACTAGAAAATTTGACAGCATCAAAGTTCACCATAGTGAAAATGCTCAAAGAAGGGAAATTTCGCATTTTGGGGGAGTTTGACGCAAACTGCACCCAAGAGTAATTTCCTAGGTGATCAAAGTAGTTCGTCATGATGAAGTTGGTTATAGAGCAATTTTTCATTGAGTTGGAAATTTCATTGTAACGAAATTAGAGTTGGTCACAGCGAAGTTCCAAAAATTTTGATCAAATGAAAAGTGCATTTTCTAACACTATTTAGCTTTTATTGAGAATTATTTTAATTTAAGGAGTATTTTTCCCTGTAAGGGATCGAATAAGCTTTCATTAGAGACTTAGATCACTTGGTTTAGATTTTTCTAGAATTTGTTGTGAATTTTCAAAATTGAGCATAAATTCCCAATGGAATTCAAGTGCAGCGTGGTTGAAATTCACTAAATTAACTAATTCTAGCCTCTCAAATAACTTAAAGTGGTTTAGTTAAGGTTATAATAAGTAATTAAGTAGATATAAGAGAGGTATTACATTTGTTAGTATTAAAGCACTATTTTTTGGGATTAGAACACACAAACGTAGCGGAAGAGACAAATTTCAAAAATTTTCTATTCCCTCTTTTAGATCTATCAAAGGCATTTAGACAGAGAAGTTAAGATAGTACATTATTTTTGCAGTTCTTTAATTCACAACAGGCAATAATCTTTTATTGTTCTTGGGAATCCGATCTCTAGGAGCCAACCTTCTTTGATCGCCTTTCTCTACTGGTATCCACGTGAACAGCACTCAACGATGGCAGTGTGCTAGCACCTTTGGTTTCACTCTTTCTCTGTAGGGTTTCTATGGCTCAACTAAATTTATAGAACTCATGGAGAACATCATAATCCAAGATTAATCTTTTATTAATCTTGAAAATCCGAATTTGATAAAGAAATAAAGATATTCAAGATTAATCTTTTATTAATCTTGAAAATCCGAATCTCAAAAGAAATTCAAGATTAATCTTTATTAATCTTGAAATTCGAATTCCAAAAGATATTCAAAATTAATCTTTATTAATATTGAAATTTGAATTTGAAAATATATTCAAGATCAATCTTAAAATTTGAATTTCAAAAAGAATATTCAAGATTGATTTTTATTAGTCTTGAAATTTGAAATTCAAAAGATATTCAAGATTAATCTTTATTAATCTTGAATTTTAAAATCTGAAATTCAAAACATGAAATTTGAATTTTGCAGTTTTAATTTGGATTAATCTGATTTGATCAAATCTTATTCTTCTAATTAATCCAAATAATGAACCAATCAATTTAATTTATTTTTATAAATTAAATCTGAATATAAATGTTAGTTATTTAATTTATCAAATAAATTAAATATTAAAACTAACATATATTAACATTTTCTATATAATATTAATGTAATTTCGAATTTATATATATAATATACATATATAATTCTAAGAACCCTAGAATTAAAGCATGTGTTGGGCTTGTTCTTGCGTGCGACCTTGTAGGCCCACATGAAGTTGGCAGTGGGCTAAACTCGCATTAGTCCACATGTCGCAAGTAGCCTCTAGCAAGACATTGCGACTATCCAATTCATATGAGGATCGTTAACACGACATAACCTTTCATGCAACCACATCACGTCCCTTTTGTCACATGATATCTCGGTCAAGGATTAGGCATGGATGACTTCATCCTCCTATTCCTGACCATTACTTTCTCGATCCCTGAGTAGTCTGATCAAAGAAATGAAAACTCCTTTTCGTTACAGTATGGCTATACATTTCTCAAACTCACTCATCGAAGGGCCCAGTAATATCTCTCCACTAATGCGATGGATAAATCCCATCTTGATCATTCACATTCCTCTGCATGAAAGATCCCTAAGACCGATCATAGCCTTTATCATCACCCAGTCAAAGGTGACTTTTCACTAAGTTAAAACTCAGTGACTCTCATGTAGGAATCCATCATGATCTCAGGTCAAAGGGTGTGGTGATGCGATTACATATGAGATAAGCTAGTGACTTAATCTATATAGCTTTCTCATAGCGGGTCGGTCCAGCACCTTGTACTCTTACAAGTGCCTATGACTTTGACTCGTATCTCTATACCTTATAAAAGTCATACCAGTCTTACTTTATCTTTGCTCCCACATATATAACCCATCAGGGACATTTAGGACAATATTCATAATTTGCCCATGGATGCAATTATCATAATAAACATGCAAAAGCTATGATAATTAAATGGAAAAACACATTAAAATAAATAATGTCTGAGGTACAGAGCACAATTTCTAACATCATCCACTTGCACTAGGTACAATCATTGATTTGTCTAATTGCCATTGTCCTAACATGATACTCATGTTTCGCTTGTGTAAGAGGTTTGGTAAGAGGATCAACAACATTATATTCTCCAAGTACTTTGCATATTTTAGTATCACCTCTATCATTAATTTCTTTGGTAAGGTAAATTTGCCTGAGTATATGTTGCCTGTGCAATAGCATCACTATTGTCACAGAATAAATCTTTTGGATTTGAGATGGTAGAGACCACCCCCAGTTCAGTAATGAACTTTCTAATTCAAACGGCTTCTTTAGCTGCATCCGATGCTGCTTGATCCGACTAAGCCACAAAATGTAAACTTAGGTCGCTGGTTAGCCTTGAAAATGGATCAAGAATATTAATTTTGATTTACAAGGATTGTACAGTGACAACCCCAGGGTCGTTCTCTCCGGAAGCGACTTGCGCACCAAAAATTCTTAGCTTGTGATTATGCTTGTGATGCAAATGGAATCAATTTTTGAAATCGAATTATTCTATGAACCTAAACTAATTACAAAATAAAACTTGTTTTTAGTATTTTTGAATGAGTAGGGAAGTAAAGAACATATAGGAGTATGAAAAGTGTATGTGATTATGGTTTCCTCTTAAAAACAAAATGTGCCATCATAGTTCGCAAAGGATTAGGGAAAGCATTGACTTTCGCACTAAGTTTCGTAATTAAAAACCCCAACAACTCGCTTGGTTAGAAATCTCATGAATTGAACTCCAATCCATGAAATCCTTTAAGAACACTTAGTTGTGTACAGAAATCGTAAAGTGACAAAATCAACTCCATACATTGTTGACTCTAAAACCAAGCACAACTAGGATGATAGAAGAGAACAACAAGACTTCATTGAATAAGCAAAATGAATTCCATTCTACTTTGTCAATCATAAAACAACTCAATAAACATTAATCCAGGTTTGGCTCAACCGAGATCAAGTATTTACGCACAAATTGTAAAGTCCAACTCGGAATCCAAGTAATCTATAATGTAAATACAGATTGAAAGTAAATACTCCCCTTTCGGCACTTCGAACTCCGGCTCACTTCATCTTCAAGAGGATGGAGAGTGCTCAGCTACTCATGGTTGATGGAAACAAGCTCAGCAATGATGATGGAGGCATGATGAATTGATGGATGGTGAAGAAATAGATGGATTTAGGGTTATGTGTGAGTGGAAGTGAAGTGGAATGAATTTCTGCCTCTCTAGCTCTCCTCTCTGGCTCTCTTCCCAGCCTCTCCTCTCTCCCTTCTCGAAAATGACCTAATTTGGCAAGTTAAATCGTTCTGGATCGGCTCTCCAAGGTTGGGTCGGGTTATTTTCCATCTGGAGCAAAAATCTGGTGCTGATTCGTGATATTTGCAGCAGCGAACCTCTCCCGAGAGTTCATGCCTGATGATAGAACTTTGGCCGTAGTGAACCTTAAATTGCGCCGTGGCGAACTTCTCCAGAGCTGCTTCCTCTTGTCCTTTGTACAAAGTTCCTGAAATGGAATAGCAAATATGGGCAGTATCATTTGCTCATGATGGAATTTAAGCACAATAACATAATTATTCATGGCATATGTACCCAAAATCGCACTAATCCAAATCAACAACTCCTAATCTCAAATTAAGCACAAAAGGGACATGTATGGGCTAAAATTGACTCTAAGAAATTGGAAGTTCAAGTAGAAAACTAATACTACTATGGCTCAATCACTACTATATACTCAGCTTCTGTAAGCATTTCTGTAACTTGAATTAAAGGCTAGACCGGTAAATTATGCGATGATCTAAGGCTCATAAATAAGGAAAAATATAGAGGAAAATGCCTAAAGGAAAGAAAGATCATAATTGACTTAGTCCTTAATATTAAGGATTCTAAGTAAAAATGACTAAGGGTAAAATGGTTATTTGGCCTATATAACAAGGGTAAAATGACCATTTCAATTAAAAAGGCCTAGGGAATAAAATGTCATCAAATAATAAGGACATTTAGGTAATTTGGTCAAAGTTGACCAAAAAGTCAAAGTCAACCCAAAAGTCAAAGTTGGCCAAAAAATGTCAAAAGTCAACCAAGGGTAAAGTTGGAATTAAGAAATAGTAGATAAAGTGATGGCATTTTCGTAATTAAGAAAGAAATAAGAAGGTAGTGGCATTTTTGTAAATAAGTGGAAGTAAGACAAGGCAATGACATTTTCGTAATTAAAGGATTTCGGAGTTAAGGACGACTGAGAACTAATTATTTGAGGCAGCAGGAGTTCTCAAATACCGGAGACCTGAACTGAGAAAAGTTTAGCTAGGTCCTAAAATAGTTAATAAAATTATTACCCGGTATCCAGTGTGGGCAGTTTCAAAGTACAGAGAACAACAGTGACCGAAAGCCCAGAAAAAGTATTTTCTTAGAAAATTAATTAAGGAAAATCCGGAAAGAATTTTGAAGAACGGAAAAGGACTGGAGTATCAGGGAAAAATATAGAATTTTTCCATGCCCTTAAGTCAAGTTGGTCGCTGAAAGCCCATTTTACGGTGTTGCACGCAAATCGAGGAATCCTGACGAGTTACAAGGAAAACCTGGAGATTCTTTGGGCTAGGACATGACGCCACCTAGGCAAGGAGGCCTAGGTAATGGTGCCACATGAGGGAGAAAGTCTCTGGAAAAGTAAAAGGATAGTTACCCAAGTAAAGGTTACTTTACGGAAATGCGTGCCACCGGATCAAGTAACTGGACGGGCAGAGGCCCAGACAGCCCAACCAGACCAGCAAGGGAAGTCTGAAAAGCACTTTTTCACCAAGCAATCTAGTAAGGACAAGTGGCACTCTCTCCACCTAGTATTTCAAAACTTGGTCCCCAAGTTTTAATTTCCACCACATAATATTCAAGAGACAAGTTTAATTAGAAAACTCTCCCTCTCTCTCCCTTCATTTGTGTCATCCTCTCCCTCCCTCTCTTTGATCAGATTTTTCTCTCCCCAAACCCCAAAGAAGACGCCACCTCCAAGCAAGAAAAAAAAGAACCAAGCTTCCATTACACAAGGTAAGGAGTTCTAGCAACCAAATCTCCATCTCTTCTTGAGTCTTGCAACTTCTACTACCTTTCTCTTGAGTTGTTTTCTTGAATGAGCCTCACTTTTGGAAGATGATGGCTAGGATTTCAAGAGTTGAAAATGGAAAAGAGAAGGGTTTAAAGGTGGTAAATGGTTGCAAGTTCTTTCTTTAGTAGTAAAAGCTATGTTATTGGTTGTTGATGGTTGTTGTAAAAATTATGGGAAGCTCCATATTATGGAGAGGTGCTGCCCAAATTTCATTTGGGCTCAGGGGAGGTGTATTTGAGTTGATCAATGTTAAGAAAAGGGGTTTTGGAAGCAAGAAAACACATGGTTACAAGAACAAAGTTTGAAAAAACCCATTTTCCCCTTTTTGTTGTTGTTTTCGGCCAAGCAAGAAAAAAATAGAAGGGCTGTGATTTTGGGTGTTTTGATGGTTCTATTGGCTTTAAAATGATTTTTTGTGTAGGGTAAAGCTAAGAGGTGGATTTTAGAAGTTTAAGGAACCCTAAAAAACCAAGCCTTGAACTTGTAGGACTCTTAGAAAACCAAAAGGGGGTTTTGTGCGTTTTTGCAAGTTTTGTTGCATCTTGATGATGGGCATGTTTATATGGATGTTATGCCATGATTTTTAGGGTTTTAAGATCTCTAAGAGCATATTTGAAAGAGATTCAAGAGCACTTTGAATTTTGAGTAAAGGAAAGCAAACTAAAGGTAGCAAGACTACTAATCTCCTCTTATGTTTATGAAAATGAGTTGTGAATGTTACATGAACTTTTATGATGATTAAAGTGCATGATTTGTGTATGAAATGTGACTTTATGCTATGGCCATATGCATGATAAAGTGTAGTTTGATGTGTCACATGTTTATATGATCATACACATGCTCTAAAGTTATGTATGCACATTCACAATATTTTGATTATGTAGTTTTGCTATTGGGATTCCCAAATCTCATTCCCTACCAACTAACCATGTAGATGCAATCTCAAGCAAGGGTAAGGAAAATATTATTGATGCATGAAGAAGTTTCTCTTGCTTCCATGGCTGTGTAAATATTTGAGTTGCTAACCCTCTTGAAGTTGTTGTTGTGGTTGTAACCCTAAACCTCTACAAAAAGTATCATGAGAATATGTGATAATGCATGCATGGAATGGACCAAAAGTAACAAGGAATGGTAAAGAGATAATCATGCATGTTTGAGGTGGGTTAATGGACCAAAAAGAGGTTTGGGTAAATTTTAAGAAAATTGGTTTTCAAAGTTAAGGGGTTCCAAAGGCCCTGAAAAACGAATCTGTTTCACGTGGGGATTAAAAAAATAGCAAACGAGCTCCCATTGAGCTGAAACTTTCTAGTCAGAAACTAAACATCCTAATCTTTAAAATTATATAAAGTTTGAGAAATTTGGATATGTATTTTGAGAGATATGATTTTCCAAAGTTTAAGAGAAAAACTGGAAGTGACCATTTGTACAATACAACTTTCGGAATAAACTGATTCAAATGGGCAAGATTTTGGGCCAAATCCTATTTTTCCCTATAGATGACTTAATAAGATAAATTTAGAAATTGGAACCACTCCATTTCTATTTTTCTAGAATTAATTATGATTTTTCAAAATTAGGCCAGAAATCTGGAAAAATATAATGCCCTGTGAACAGCAACAACGTTTTTTCTACGTTTTTGAAAATCCAAGTTCACAATTTTGGACAATTTTTTATATCTACGGCCCAAGAGTGGTTCAAAAGTGATCTAATACAAGCATATAGGAGGAAAATAGGAGGTGTTACACTTAGTGGTATCATAGCCCAAGGTTTTGGCTTACGGGCCCACAAGTAAGGATTTGTTTGAGCAACTTATGTTCGTTATGGCCCCACAGTAGTACTTTATGAATTGTTTGTTTCGATTAAAGTATGTTAAGTGCTTGTACTAGTATTGGCTCTTGCTTTGATGAGTAATTGATCTAGTTATCTTTTGGATATGTGTATGTAAAAGCCGAACATGAATACTAATAGTACTGAGGTTACGCAACCCCTAATCGCTAAACCTAAGGAGGAAGCCTACGATACGTAAACTCCGGAGGTGAACACCCACTCTGAGCCGTCCATCAACCAAGGTGGGATCGCTAATGAAAGTTTAGAGGACTTTATTGAAGTGGACGATCTAGATCCTACGATAGAGATACTATCCCATGAGGAAAACGATCCACAGGATGAAATAGCGAAGCATCGGTTGGCAGAGCCAATTGCAGCTGTACCTTTACGTATAGCTAGCCCAGCAAGGGGAAGTATCCCAAAGAAGGAACCATCGAACAAGTGGTCCACTAATATGGAGTCAGCCCAGGACTGGAACGTAGCGATGGAAGTTGAGACGCATGGGGAGTACGACTCCGGAAAAGAAGCGTATCTAGAAAAATGATTTTTCAAAGTTGAGAACGTAATAAGCTAAATTTAGAAATTGGAACCACTCCATTTCAATTTTTCTAAAATTAATTATGATTTTTCAAAGTTGGGCCAGAAAATATGGAAAAATGCCTTGTGAACAGCAACAACGTTTTTTCTACGGTTTTGAAAAATCCAAGTTCATAATTTTGGACAATTTTTTATATCTATGGCCCAATAGTGGTTCAAAAGTGATCTAATACAAGCATATAGGGGAAAAATAGGAGGTGTTACAGCTTTTGTTGCAGAATCAGCTATAGTGTTATGCTTAGAGGTCTTCCAGCTTACCACACCACCATTAAACAAGAATACGTACCCTGACTATGATCTAGAATCATCTTGGTCAGTTTAGAAACTCTCATATGTGCAACCAGCTACACAGAGTTCATTATCCAAACTACCATACATCAAGAACAATTCCTTAGTCCTTCTGACGTACTTAAGGATATTCTTGACATCAATCCAATGACTCTAACCGGGATCTTGCTGGTATCTGCTAGTCATACTCAAGGCAAATGACACATTTGGTCAAGTACATGATATGGCATACATGATGGATCTAATAGCCAAAGCATATGGAACTTTACTCATGCGATCTCTTTGATCTGGTGTTTTAGGACACAGATCCTTGTAGAGAAGGATGCCATGAGACATGGGTATGTAGCCCCTCTTTGAATCCTGCATACTGAACATATGCAGTATTTTGTGTATATATGTGCTCTGACTTAAGCCTATAAGCCTCTTGGATCTATCTCTATAGATCCTAATCTATAGGATGTAGGTGGTTTCGCCCAAGTCTTTCATTGAAAAGGACTTTCCTAACCAAGACTTGACACTTTGCAAGGTAGGAATGTCATTTCGAATCAGTAGGATGTCATCTACATAAAGCATCAGGAATACAATTGTGCTCCTTCTGACCTTCTTATAAACACAAGGTTCATCCATGTTTTGAATGAAGCCAAACTCTTTAACTATTTCATCAACATGATGATTCCAACTTCATGATGCTTGCTTCAATCCATAAATAAATCGTTGAAGCTTGCATATTTTACCAGAGTCCTCTGGACGTACAAAAACTTTAGGTTGTGTCATGTACACATCCTTAAGGAGCATTCTATTAAGGAATATTGTTTTGACGTCTATCCACCATATTTCACAATCATAATATGCTGCAATGGCAAGAAGGATTCTGATTAACTTAGCCATCGCAACTGGGAAAATGTTTCATCATAGTCTATACCATGAGTTTAAGTAAATCCTTTTGCAACCAGTCGTACCTTGAAGACATTTACTTTGACATCCATGTCAGTTTTCTCTCTAAAAATCCATTCGCACCCAATGGTTTTTACACCTACGGGTTGGTCAACTAAGGTCCACACCTGATTGTCATACATGGACCACATTTCAGACTTCAAGGCATTCAGCCATTTGTCAGAGTTTGGTCCTACTATGGCCTCTTGGTAGGTGGTCGGCTCATTGTGTTCAATGAGCAACACATCACAACTTCTGGTAACTAGAAATCCATATCTCTGAGGTTGTTGTCGTGACCTATCAAACCTTCGTAGACCTTGTGTTACTTGAGGAGGCTCAACAACATCTTGTGAGTTTTCTTTATTTTCCATCTGTGGTGCCTTGAGATTCTCAAACTTCTTCGAGATGAAATTTGCTCTCACTGGTTCTTTTAGAGATGAGCTCTCTCTATAAAGACACCATTTCAAATAATAAACACTTGTGGGATTATAGACATAGTATCCCTTTGTTTCCTTGCGATACCCCCAACAAGGCATTTAGAGGATCTATTTGATAATTTATTAGAGGCATGCTATTTAACATAGACCTCACATCCCCAAATCTTAATAAAAGACAGGTTAGGTTTCTTTCTAGTCCATATCTCATATGGTGTCTTTTCAGCTGCTTTAAATGGAACGCAATTCAGTGTGAATGCAGTCGTTTCCAGTGCATAGCCCCAAAAAGAAAGGTAGAAGATCTATTTGACTCATTGTAGATCGAACCATATCTAATAGAGTTTGATTCCTCCTTTCAGAAACTCTATTTCATTGTGGTGTTTTTGAAGGAGTGAGTTTTGAGATTATCCCACAACTCCTAAGATAATCAACAAACTATTAGCTCAAATATTCACTTCCTCAATCAGATCGAGGATTTTAATTGTCTTGTCAAGTTGGTTTTGTACTTCATTTTGGAATATTTTGAACATTTCAAAAGACTCAGATTTATGTTTCATTAGATAGACATAACTATATCTACTGAATCATCTATAAAAGTAATGAAGTACATACATCCTCCTCTGGTAGGTGTATTTAGTAGTCCACATACATCTGTACGTATGAGGCCCAATAAATCAATGGCCCTCTCACTATGCCCAGTAAAAGGTGCCTTTGTCATCTTTCCCAATAAATAAGATTCATACGTGTCAATTGATTGAAAATCAAATGAGTTAAGAAATCCATCTTGATGGAGTTTAGAAATGTGTTTCTCATTTATATGGCCAAGACGACAATGTCGTAGGTAGGTTGGTTTTAAATCGTTTAATTTAATCCTTTTGGTAGTTATATTATTGATATTTCCATTATTAGGATATCCCATTGGGCAGAAATAATTCATAAGTGCCTACGGTTAAAGCAGCAACACTTGCTCTATTTTCAATGCATAGTTCCACATTGCCCTTCTTCAATTTTCTATGGTCCTTGAGACCCTGTACATTCATACAGATGTGAGAACCACATGCAGTATCTAATACCCCTGTGGAGGAAGTAGAAAAATGAATGTCTATAGCATAAATACCAAAAGAGATAGCATTACTATCCTTCCTTTTCTTTTCAGATCTTCTAGGTAGAGTTTGCAATTCTTCTTCTAATGACCAGGTTCATTACAGAAGAATCACACTCCTTCCTTTGGAGGCTTTTCCTTCTTAGGAGTGGACTTAGCTTCAGGTTGTTTGTTGTCTTACCAGCTGAGATATTACCCTTTCCTTTCCTTTTCAACATATGAGTGCTAACTGATTCACATTCAGCCATTTTGTAGGAATGCAAGGTCTTAGTGATCTCATACCTCTCTTACCTTGCTTGTTGCTAGAACATTTCCTTAAGATGAACAATCATCTTATAAGCCTCCATGTGTTCTGGATCTTTTTGGATCTCTGGGACTATGGTTGTAAGCATTAGGTATCCTACATCCACAGAGTCATCCTTATGCTTCATATAAACATCTCTTTGAGCTCTTAACACATTGGCTGCAGGCTTACCAGGAATGGGTTTATTGAGGACATACGCCTTTCTTTTGTGATTAAGAACAATTCTCAAGTTCCTGAACCAGTCAAGAAAGTTGTCCTATTGAGTTTGTCATTCTCAAAGATTGATTGTAGTGATAGTGTGGTGATATTACTAGTTAACATGAATCTACAATTTAAAATATGCAAAGTAGATTATTAATCTCCTACTAAATCAACAACCCTCAATATGATTAGTAAGCTAAGACCCATATTTCACTTAAATTTAACTCCGCTTTGGCAAGACATTAAATTCAAGTTATTTAGGTAGGTAATGTAAGATCCTTACCTTAATACTTTAAATTTTGCTTATTTCATATTATCAATCAATGCATAATCTAAATTTAATAACTTACTCCATTCTACAAGGAATATAGAGTTCTTATTTCCGCTGCGCAACTCTGATTCATTATATTTTAAAGTTACCAACATACGCTGCATGACATAACTTGCAAAATGAGCCCTATAGATGGCAATATACAACCGTCAACACATAAATAACAAAAGAGGCGATACAGAGATATGCAGGGATATCTTGTTGCCTCATAACTCTCCCTGATGTTTCAGCACAAGAACTATCACTTGAAAAGTTGTTAAATTGATAGAATGAGACAAAAGTCCCAGTAACAAGCATTCCTACTTAAAAGGCATACAAGCGAGTGTTGATGAGAGATAGAGAATTAGTTGTATATGAAAACAATTTTACAAACAAGACTAAACTTTCCACAAAATACATGTATATTGATATTAATATACTTATTATTACCGTTATCACCAAGATAATCAGATCAATATTCACATAATCACTTTTCCATTTACTCATCAATTTATAATAACATTGATTGCAAGCTATTATCACGAAATTGTATAGGAAATCATTTACACAATGATTTATTATCTTTCTTTCTGTTTTCTCTTGTTCCTCCCCAGCCTTATATCCTCTGACTGAACCCATGGGCTAGTACTGTCCCATGTGATTGGTACTACAATTCAACGAGCTCACTGGTAAGTGATGTGGACTGGCCAAGTACCACAGAGTATAAAACCGGACCATGGATTCCCCTTTCACATCACAGGGGTGTCATAAGCCCTTATTGCCACAGCAAGGATCACTTGGATTTCAACACGGAATGTCCTTGGATGATGGGCATAGGATCTTTCAGATTTCAGCACGAAAGTCCTCCAACCTTATTTCCTCTTTGGCATGCCGAATATTCACCCTCTTATACTTCATGAATAGCCTCCCATCAATAACCACATCCTCCTCTCCCAATGTTACAATTATCTTTTTATAATATTTAAGCAAAGTGCATTCACAATTTATCAACATATTCACGTATGAATAGCACTGCCACGTTCCAATCAATCACTTCATATTCAACGATTTTCCATCAAGTCAGGAGAACATTTATCAACAGTTTCCATTACAACACATTTAATCTTTGACTCTAAACATCACAATATAATTTCAGTATTATCAACACAAAGTTTATCAAATAATAATATTTTCATCACAATCAATTCAAAATCACTCACCAAACATGTCTCAAGCATGCCTAATAAGTAGAAAGCGGTTACCTCTCATCCAGTAAGGAAAGATTATGCCAATAGTACTCTCGTGCCCAACACCAACAATTTCTACAATTAGTCTACACAATTACGCATTACCACATATTAGTTTATTTCTTTAATAATTTCTCATATATTCTTATTTCATAAAAAACCCAAATATTTACAAAAATCCTCAAATATCTTAATTTCCTTTAAATTTCTAAATATTGGAAAATTATAACTTTACTAAAATTCCAAATTCTATTTTCAAACTTTAATAGCAACACTAAATCATTAGAAATTCACCATTATCTCTATAAACCTCAATTAAAATATCTAATCCTTAATAAATTCTCTTTTATCTTCAATAATATCAAATAAAATATTTAACTCAACTTTCGATAACTCAAAATACTCTATATATTAAAAACTTTATACAAAATAAATTTCTAAAATACCTCAGATATAAATAAATAGATCTTACTATATAGAAAAGGATTATAAAAGTATATCTATTATTATATAATCTTCTATAAATAAAACTTCAATTATATAAAAATCTAAATACCAAAATATTCTCTAATCAATATGATATTACTACCATTTGATAGAGAAAAATATTTAGAACAACTTTCATGAAGAAACCATATGGAAAAGAAATTATTTTACTTACTTGAATGATCTTAAAAGCAGAACTTTGTAACTTGAAAAATACCCTTTCTTCTATCTTTCCTCCCTTCTCTTCTCTCCCTCCGCCTCTCTTTCTCCGACGCTGTGCAGTGAATGTGTGTGCGTGTGTTTTGTGGAGTTGGGGGTATATATATAATGCCCCCAACTGACTTGGGCATTAAATGCCCTACACACGCATTGATGCTGACGGGCTGGAAAAAGTTGATGCTGACGGGCTGGATAACCCAAAGTCAGACCTGGCTTAGTGGGAGAATTTTATGAGAACTCCGTAGTTAAGCGTGCTCACCCTGGAGTAGTGTAAGGATGGGTGACCTTCTGGGAAGGACCCAGATACCATTACACGAAAAGATCATGGGTGAAAAATTCAAGGACAAAATGGGAATTACGAAAAGTTAGATAGTGTAAGGGCATTTTGATCATTAAGAGAAAGTGTAAGGGCATTTTGGTCATTTGAAAAAGTCAAAGTCTAAAAGTCAACTGTTGACCAAAATATGAGAAAAATTCAAAGATGCCCAAAAGATAGAGTAGAACTCACTGATTACTAGTGATCCAACCGATTGCTGAAATTCGGCCTAGATTATAATTTATGGAATTTTAAAGATTTAATGGCCAAAAATAATTATTTGAGGTACCAGGAGACCTCAATCAGTTGAGTTCAGGGAATAGAAAATAAAGTGAATTTTATAGTAATTAATAAAATTATTGCCCAATATACGATTGAGGCGAATTTCCCGATTTTAAGGAAAAAGCCCCGAAAATCCTGAAAATATAATTTTATTCAAAAATTATTTTTTGATAATCAGGAGGGAAATTTGTTGAAAGGAAAAGGGTTAGAGTATCAGGGAAAATCATAGAAATTTTTATTGCCCTAAAAGTTATCTGCCTCTCGGAAATACGTTTTTCAGGGATTTTCGGCAGAATAAAATTACCCTGTTTTTTGGAAGAATTTCAGGGATATTTTTGGGAAAATATTTCTTCATATTAGTAAATGAATCATGGAGATTAAAAGATGAATAAAACATCTCTAGAAAAGTGGAAAAATATTTATTGGAATTAAATTACTTTTACCGGTGAAAGTTATAATCGGTAGAAGTAACCGAACGGTAACTGGTTTGGTTAGTGTAACCAAGGTTCCCAACAGATTTTTACACCCCATGTGCAGCCCATTATGACACCTTTATGAGAGCCAATGAGAAGCCAACAAATGTTTGAGTTGTGGCTAAATATAAGCCCTTAGATTAAGTGTAAAAATCAAGATTTCATCTTAGCCTTCCAATCTTTTTATGAAGGAATTTTATAAACACAATTTTCCCCTCATTTCCCTCCCATCTTGGCCGACTTCCAAGCTACAAAAAGAGAGAAAGAAGAGGCCATCTCAAGCAAGAAGAAGAGGAGAAAGTTCAAAGGAAATCCAAGGTAAAAGATGAAAGCACTTGAAACTATACATGAATCTCAACCTTGTGAGCTCCTCTACAACTTCCATTGATTGAAATTTTTATTTGGTCTCTCTTTCTCAAGTTTCATGGTTAGGGTTCTTGAGAGGAAAAGTTAGAAAGAGAGGGATTTAGAACTATTGGTTGGTTGTAAAAGCCTCTTTGTGTTGTAAGGAGTGTTTTGATGTATATCTTGTTGTTGTTTGAAGCTTGTTCTTGAATTTTGTAAAATTTGGGATGATGAACTTTAAGGGGAGATGCTGACCAAATTTTTGCTTGATATAGGAGACTTAAATTCAAGCTATAACATCCATGAAAATGAGTTTGAGATCAAGAATATGATGATATAAGTGTTAGAAGTTGGAAAAATCATGTTGATGGTAATTGTGTTCATGTCTCGGCCAGGTCTGGAATTTGGGGAAGTAATGTTGTTTTGATGATTTTGATGCTTCCAATGGGTTTAAAATGAGTTTTTGTGTAGGGTAAAAGTGACCACAAGTTTAGGGAAGTATTAGAAAATATTAAAGCCAAGTTTAAAGTCTCAAGGCTTATAAAGTTCAAGGGGATGATTAAGGGAGATTTACTTTGATTTTTGCCTTGGAAATGGCTTGTGTTTGATGGCCATAATGTTTTCAATTGTGTAGGAAAAGGTTTGGTGAAAGGAATTAGTTCCTCAAGTGGTCAAGAGAGCATTCAAGCAAAAGGAAATTAAGAGCTAAAGGTAGCAAGACCATCTAACTCTAATCTAAATTGTTATGAAAATTCTTTTGAATAATGCATGACTTGATTTGAAATTTATGATGATGAAAGTGTGGATGTGTGCATGTTTATGCTATGGCCATATGCATTTATGTGTTTCATATTGCACTTTTATTTATCCACATTTATATAGAAAGTTGTCATGCATTTTATGAAGTATGTTAGATAGTTTTGCTATTGGGATTTCCAAAAATCTCATTCTCCCCCACTAACCATTTTTAGGTGGAAGCTCATCAAAGGTTAAGGAGAAAATGAATGATGCTTGAAGCAAGATTTATATGTGTTTATGATCATGGTTTGGTGATGTAACTAACGTTATTTTGATTAAAGATTGCTATGTAATATGTAACCTAAACTCATGCATGTTTGGTTGCCATGAAGTAGTTAATGTATGCTTTAAGAATTGCCAATTGCATGGTTGATCATGAACAAAAGAAACTTAGAAGTTAATATGTCAAGTTATGAAGTTACAAAATGGCAAGTTTGACCTATCGTGAAACAGAGTAAATGGACTCCAAATGAGTTGAAATTTTCCAGAAAAATAGTTCACATTGAAAGCTTTAAAACAAGTCAAATAACACTGGAATTGGAGTTTTTTACTAGGATTTATGATGTTCCAAAGTTGGCGGAAAACATAGAAAACCCTGGGAAAATGAAAAATTGCCAAAATGAACGGTGCAAAATGTTCCAAATGAACAGTGCAATTTTGTATAATAAATTGGCTCAATTGGGAAATTTTCAGACTCAATGAGTATTTTTCCCCTGTAGAGGATCTTGAAAGCTTCAAATAGAAATTGGAACCACTCGATTTCGATTTTTCTAGAATTAGTTATGAATTTTCAAAGTTGGGCCAAAATTCAGTGAATAGTAACTTTTAAAAAATCAAATTTTCATATTTGATTTCTTTTGACTTTTTAAGCTATTCAAGGCCCAAGAATGGTTCCATAATGATATAAAATGAAGCTAAAGGGGTTAGTTAAGGTGTGTTAGACCTACAACTTAAAGATCAAGGTTTTAACAATTATTCATTGCTAGAATACATATGTCTCTACACTCTTTAACAATTATTCATTGGATAAAGAGAAAATTGTTGAAAAGAAAAAAATCCAATGCTTGAATACATATGTCTCTACACTCTTCCAAAAGCATTGATATGTTTAGCTTTCTATAATGCTGTGTATTCAAGAAATTCTTTCATAACACCATTTCATTATCTTTAATATCCATTACCCATCTTAAACCCCCAAAGCCCTCTGGATTTACATTGTATTAATCTTGTGGTGGAGAGGTAGAATAATTTTAAGCTTGTGGTAGAGATTTAATTAAGCAG